>CM030363.1:253955281-254258663 GCA_017893485.1 Hemerocallis citrina | reverse complement strand
GTGGATCGCTGGGAATGTGCCACGTATTTTCTAAGATATCTTATTAGAAATTCGGGGCGCTACACGTGTGAAGTCCTTAATCGCATCGGCTACGTTGCTACTCAACACAGCTGCATATTTCTTGCCCATACTCCAAGTCTGGGTCATCTATAAAATATAATAAGTTGGACTTTGTAGTTCCAGTTCAAAAAAACTAAAAAACTTAATAGTACTAAAAAACTTACAATCGTGCGAATAACTGATGCCTTTGGTTGAAACATAGGCAAATGCATTGAATGTAAATCTACTGGTTCTGCTGCCGGTCGACGTATAGGCATCACCACGCCTACTGGAGTCTGCCCTGTCAGAGAGATGTACCGCCTTGTCATCCTCCCATACCAATTCATATAGTTCTCGTGCATTGCTAAGTCAAATGGAGGAATGTTCTGGATGATTTAATCGAACCTTTGTAGATTCCATCTCTCGACATATGTCGAGAAGCTTGCCGCCCAATTATGACCTGGCATACGACCCATTCCAGTAATTTTATGAATATCCGCATTGAATGGCTCGGCTACCGGAATCGCCTGCTGCAGACCAAACTGTCGTAGTACTATGTTCACATAATAGAACTCGACAGTGCTGAAGTTGATGAGTGGTGCTTTTGTTAGCCAAAGATCTCGCTTATACAGGGAAATGGGCGGTAGTCGAGCTAGACGCTCCTCCGTGTAGGGCATCCATACTACGCAGTTATCTGCCAACCTGTCCAACTCATCACGGAAGTAGGTCAGGCACCTGTTCGGGTTGGCAGTCCAAGTAAGGTTACCGGACCAGTACACACCAAGAGGAGGTAGCATGTACTGGTCCTCAGGGAGATGGATCCAGTTGGGTGATTGTTTCCTAACTACAGGACGTCGAACGTGGATACGCTCCCAGCTCCACACTTGAAGCAATATCATCGGGCCATTCACCTGCACGGACCCGAGACTACACAGGCACAAACTCCTGTAGAGGGATGCTAAGGCAGCACTACCCCAACTGTACTGGCCGACTCGTCCAAGGTCTGCAATAAGCAGGAGGTACATGAGAGGGACAGAATGGCCGCTGGAATTAGAGAACAATACACCTCCAAAAAGAGTCAGGATGTACGCCCTGCAGTAGTAGTGGACCTCCTCTTCAGTCGAATCATCTGTCAATCGGTCATTGAATTTTTCCTTTAACCACTTCAACCGAATCTGTTTCCCAACAACTGTCCCAGTCTCCACTTCGACACCAAGATATTGTTCTACTAAATATGGAGCGTCGAAGTACATAGATCCAGTCACCGCCTGCCCATCTACCGGAAGGCCTGTGATTACTGAAACGTCCTGCAATGTAACAGTCATCTCCCCAACTGAAAGGTGGAAGCTGTGGGTCTCAGGATGCCATCTCTCGGGGAGTGCTGTAAGCAGTGGCCGATCGCACTTGATGCCGCTCATCAGTGCAATACCATAGAGTCCGCAATCCCGTAAGATTTAGTGAATCTGTGGGTGCATAGGGAGTGAATGACCCCCACGGAATGTACACTCCTTCAAATCACCCTCCTACACATCTCTAGAACGATGGTGCGACTGAAGAGTAAGAAGAGCGGGGTCGAGGGGACCTGGACCTCCAAGGGGAATAGTAGATGAAGAAGGGGTCGGGGACGAAGTACCAGCCACATTTGGGTTACTTGGGACCTGCAAAATAACATTTACATCAGCAAAGAAATATATCATTCAATTATATGATAATGAAATAAATCGAATGCAGAAAATTATAAGCTTACATTACTCCGTTCGGTGCCACCACGACGACCACCACGTCCACCGCGTGGAGGTGGGCCAAAAGATGTACGTGGTCCATCGCCACGATTGGCTCTACTACTAGAACCTACCTCCACATGTCCCCTAGTCCGTGGCATTTTTCAAAAAATAAGAGTATCCTACAATGTGGAGCGAACAATCATTATTAACAATACCAAAATATAAAACCAAGAAATATAGAACACATACGAACATCTATAACTATTATAATGGGAGAGTTGAGGTTCACAAACAAATAAAAAAAAATTTATTCTTTGGTGTATGTGTGTCAACACGTGCAGCGCACGTGTTAGTAGTTTTTTTGTCCTTTCCAGTCCCCCTCCGCGTGCAACGCACAAGCATTATACTACATTTTTTTCTTTTTTGTCCTTTTCATTCGCCCTACACGTGCATCGCACGTGCATTATACTAGTTTTGATTACTAATAACTATATCCTAATTTTACTCACAAATTCTACATTTACTCACAAATTCTACAAATTCTACATTATACTGGTTCAATTCTACATTTACTCACAAATCACAAATTCTACACACATTACCAGTAATGTGATGCATAAATAATTCTAAATATATATACAACATTAGAAAATATAGAGTTTGAAAAATATACCACAATCTTCATGCAAGAATTGAACCACGAGATACACCCCAAATCGTTCAACGCCACCGCAGTCACCAAAAAATCGAAAGAACCAGCAATATCAAAGTGGGCAATTGGACTGGGATGAGATAATGAAGAATTTAGGAGTTATTCGACAACTAATTTGATGGAATAGGGCCTTAAGTCGAAGATTTCCGACGATGGGTTAGGGTTTCGCGAGCGTAGAAGGAGAAAGAAAGAGGAATAGTGAGATCTGTTTGGGGGTGGGGGGTTTAAGTCCCAAACGACACTCGCTTTTTGAAAAAGCGAGTGTGGATTAATTACCCCCGCTTTTTTAAAAAGCGAGTGTTGCTGGGCAAAGAAGGCCAAGACTCGTTTTTTGAAAAAGCGAGTGTGGTATAATCCATCACGCTTTTTCAAAAAGCGAGTCTTAGGTTTCCAATTTTCTAAGCCCTAAGACTCGCTTTTTGAAAAAGCGTGATGGATTATACCACACTCGCTTTTTGGGCGTTTATGGAATATAAAAAAAACAGGTCGTTTGTGGCAAAACTTTCATAAAAATGGTCATTTTGGAAAAAAATTCTAATTTTAAATGAATAACAGCAGTAAATAAAATAATTACGAAATCAAAAAATCAGGTTTCTCTGATGAAACCTGTCCGAGCAGTAAAACCTTACACCCACTTGAACAATTGCGAACCAATGGTTCCAGATTTTGGTTTAAAAAAATAAAACCTAACGGATTTGGCTAGATTTTGGGTTTGAGAAAAATATATTAATCCAAGTAAAAAAATTACAGCTTTCACTATTTAGAGAGAAAAGTTGAGTGTCCGCTAGCAATATATCTTGTGTCCACTGCGCTATTATATTGTTGAGTTAAGACGGCGGTTGGTGTTGACGAGGAAGATGATGAGTATGATAATTACGGCGGGAGTGGTTTGCTTCGGTCGAGGGGCGTCGCGATGGGGGGAGATGAGAGGTCGAGAAAGGTGAAGAGGTGAGGAGAGAGAAACTAGGGGAGAGAGAGAAACAGAGTGGGGGAGTCGTTATATAAATAAAATGTATTATAATATAATATTATAATAAAATGGGGAGTTGGTGGAATGTGGGGGTTACGGGATCACTTAATGAGATGATGGGGAAATCAATAGGGTGATTATTAGGGTCAAAGAGATAATGTGGTAGTTATTAGGCAGTGAATAGGAGGGAATGTGGGGATTTGGCTGTTGGTGATTATTTGGGTTAATGGGTTTAGGGTAAACTAGGATTTGAGTTAGAATCCAATATGAGATGGGCTTGGATCGGGCTTCAAATTAAATAATTAAATAGTACAATATAAGTCAAAATCAATGAGCTTTAACAAAAATAATAATAACAATAGTAATGACATTGGGCTTTACAAAAATAATAATAAGAAGAATAATGACAATAAAAATACTACTAATAATGGTAACAACATCAATAATAAGAATAACAATAATATTAATATTAATAACAATAACAAAAAATATTAATAAAAATAATAACAATGAAAATACTAAAAATAATAGTAATGACAGTAGTAATAATAGTACTACCGATAATAATAATAATAGTAATAACAATAATACTCATAATACTCATAATACTCATAATAATAATAATAATAATAATAATAATAATAATATGCATCAAAATAGGATTTGAGATTAACAAGTTCATTCAAATCCAAACAAGAATAATATAAAATAAAATAGTTGATCAATTAAAAATAGAAAATATATCGTTATTCAAAGTGAATATAATTATCAATTATAAAATACTTAGTAAAAGATCCGAAACGAATTTAGCACAAAATAGATTTATAACTAATCAAAATACATAAAATATTCAGGAAATACGTATTTACGAGAACGGTCGTTACAATCCTACCCACCTTACAACAAAATTTCGTCCTCGAAATTTGCTTAGGCGGTACATAGGATAAAGCAAAAACAAACTTGGGAAATAACAAAACTGAGAATTAAAGGGAAAGAGACAAAATGGTGGCAACACAAAAATGGGAAGAATATGGATAAGAATTAAGTGATCTAAAATGATGTGAATAAAGGTTCAATAAATGATGACGAATGCAAATGTATGAAAAATGGAGTAAACAGTACAGAAAGAAGAAAAAAACACAAGACTTGCGAGATGACGATGCAAGAAGATAAAGGTGTAACCCCTGTTTTTTGTTTTTTATTTTTCGTATTCTTAGTGTATTTTTCTTCTTCCTTATAGGGGTGGACAACTATTATCCGAACCGACCAATCCAAACAAATCCAACCCGAACCGACCGGTTTTTAACCGAACCAATTGGGGGTTTGGATTGGCTCGGTTCTTGATCTTCGATAACCAACTGGACCGGTTCGGTTGTTGGATGGGGCTTTCAAATAACCGATGAAACCGAACCGACCGTACCTCTATGTATAAGTCCACAAAAAATATAGTTATCCTTTAATTTCTTGAATATAAAAATAGTCATTTCTCATTTTCTTGAAGATACAAACAGTCTTCTTTAATTTCTTTAATACAAATCGAGCAATTGTTCTACCTATGTTTTGATTCTCCATAATCATGTGTGTTATGTTGTTGAGAAATGCTTGATTTACAGTGTGGCCCAACTTAATAGAATCATGAAGTTGATGTATCATTTAGTAGTTACTTTAATCAAGTCAAGTATAAATTGTAATCTAAATCTTTTTTTATTGTACCTGAAATTCAATCAGCTATGGTTATTTATGTTTCTTTTATGATAATAAACTAAGATTACAGAAGTATGCAAGTGAAAAAGTAGTTCATCTCACCCATTTAAACATCATAATCTCAAACAATTAGTGCAAAATTTATTAACAACTTGTGGTTTTATGAATCTTCATTTTAAATTCATTTCTATATAACAAATAGTAGGTTGTTTCTTAAGTTTGATTGAAGTTGATCTTTTAAATTTCAACAAAATTATGAATGATGTTGAAGGTGAAAAGTAGCACGTCAAACTGACCATCCAATCCAATCCAAACCGAGCTTAATCGGCTTGGATGGAAACCGATCCAATTAAGGTTCGGATTGGTTGCAGATGATAAAATTTAAAAACCGATCTTCTTTGGATCGGTGGTGGATGGTCCATATTAGGTCGGATACCGACCGATGCCCACCCCTACTTTCTTGAGTATTTATACTCTTCTTGTATTTTGGGCCGTATATTGGAGTAGTTTTCAATATATATTCATTTTTGTTCATTTGATATTCTTGTGATTTATTTTTCTATCCCTTAATTTGTTCTTGATCGTTATTATTGTTTTCGCTCTTTATTTGGTCTTTGTTCTTTTATTTTGTTCTTGGGTGCTGGTGGATGCTAATTCTATCGCTATTGCTTTTGATCCCTAATTAACTACCAAAGCCATATTGGCCTACAATCCTATTTTAAATCCTATTCAACCCAAATCTCCTATTACTACTCCTATTATACCCAAATACGCCCATTAACCCAAATATCCACAACTCAATAACTCAACCCTATATAAACCCATCTCACTCTCTCTACCGAAACCCTAACCATGTGCAACCCTAACCCCCGATCTCTCCCTCTCTTTCTGTTTGTGCTGTCAACACCCTGACCAACACCCCAAACCCATCCGCCTACACCCTACCTCATCTCGATTGCCAGCCCAACCCCGATCCCCTTGAACCCATCGCACCTGAGAGCTCCACCCCATCATCTATCCATCTTCATCCATCTCTCCCACTCTCTCCAGCGTTGCGCGTGCCCAGGACAGCAGCGACAGGAGTAGCAACGACGTCAGCCAAAGCCAGCGCCGCCGCCGCCGTGCCCCCTCTCGGCCTCTCTCTCTCTATCTCTCTCTCTTGGTTTTGCGCGTGCACGTGAGTTGCACGTGTGGTTGAGGATCGCTTTGGTTCGTGATCTTTGTTTGTGGGTTTTGTTCGTTGCCGGGATCCGTTTCTATTATTCTTGGTGTTCGTTTTGTCTTCGGTTAAGACAAGTAACTTGTACTCAATTTCTTTGTATGATACAAGTCATAAATTCCACTTGTAGTGTAGGTGGGTTCTAGAGACAACTCGTGTGTGATGTATGTTTGATGAGTATTGTCTCTATAGTGCTATTGACGATAGTTGCCTCACGACACAAATTTGACATGAAACAACTTAGGTTTTGACCGTTCTTGATGTGATTATATTTGTAGGATAATTATGAGAAATCGTCTATTCGTTTGCATCCATGTGATATACTTGTTATGGCCATGATATATACCCTATTTCATGTTATTTGGACACTTACTAGACTCTATAACATGTTTGGTTGTGTTTGAGACGAGTTTCGTATGTTGTATATTGATTTGTTGTTAAGAGGAAAATCTGTACCTTGTCGATGATCAGTTTTGATTGCTATTTTAGACCATATTAAGATCAGTATCTTAACTTTAGTATTAAACATGATTTTTAGAGAAATCCGTCTTCTTTCCAAATTTTCTGACCTTGATCGATTTCTCTTTCGTATGTGTGAGATATGATTATTTTACTACAGAGGTGTATTTCATTTCCAGATATCGTTTATTGATGATTTTGATGACTAAACTATTTTGATACTATTGCTAAGCATATTATTTTGATCTAAAATTTTGCACATTATTTCTATACCTATTTAGGGATTACCCAGAATTTTGGTGGATTTTATTAATGAGTTTTATATACCGTTTCATGCTTATTTATAAAGACTATACTTGCTGGATTTTGCTCACTGTTCTGAAAAGATTTAAATTTTCACGTTAATTACTTTAACTGTTTGGAAAATCTTTGTGAATATGAAAGTTAGAATATTTTTTCTATTTTCTTCTCCATTTGGAGGATTTGGATTTCATTTCACAGTTTGTGAGATATTACAGTTTTCGTACAGCAGTGTTGAGAATTCCAAATTTGCCAAACTATCGTTTCTTGATGTTTTCTGATTTTTGTTGGCTAAACTAATCTTACTAGAAAATTATAAAACATTATATTCTAATACTAGACATATAGGGAAATACCCCAGATTTTTTCTGGATTTATTTGAGGTGTTTTGATGTTGTTTTCCTAACTTTGAATTCAATTTACTGATTTCTGGCTGAACGTATTTCCTGGTTTCAAATCAGTTTTGAATCGTGTTTTTCCAAAACACTATATGACTTATATGTATTCGCTGAATTTGGTTGCAAGTCTATTTTCCTGATTCTCCGACGGATTCAGGTTTTGATATTTTTGGAAACGGGTATCGCTGTTTTAGTATTGTACTGTCGTGCTGTCCTGAATTAGGAAGTACTCTATTTTGTTCTGTTATGTGAATATTTACCATTTGTACATGCTTATCTGTTATTCTGAACTTGTGGGTCGTTATATCATGCTAGATTTACTCTGTTTCATGCACATGCACATCTGTCTGATAATAATTATAAAATGATCAAGCCGGGGTTTATGGGAAAGATCTAGTAGTGGAAAAGCATAGAAATGTGTACTTATAAGGGGGCCATGTTTTCCATATGATTATCTGTTATCTGTTATTCTGTACCCTGTCTATATTACTTCCTATAGGAAGGTGTAGGGAAGAAGAGAACCACTAGGTTCTATCTGTTGGGATTGGGGCGTCAACAAACGCCCTCTGGTCGCAGCGAGCAATGAGGAAGACGAAGTAAACAAGGCGAATAAATTGAGCAAACAAGTAGATCCACCAAACTAACACAAACACAACAATGATGACTTATCCCGGTTAGCTTTTGCTTAATCCGGGGAGAAATATAGGGAGATCTGATATTCAACTAGAAGAGATTACAAGGAGTTACTGATTTACTTGACACAAGGAATTAAACTCACCCACCAAGAACTATCTCTCTCTGGAGTCTCTCTTTGCAATGGAGAAAAGAATCTATGAAGTACTCCCTCTCATATTGGAGGAGTTTACAATATATATAGAAGAATAAAGAGAAAACCTAGGTCTAATCTTGATCCTCAGTCGTCCGATATAACCCTGAAAAGAAGTAACTGAATAGGAACCGTACGATCTAACTTGGAGTTGAAGATTGGGCTGAACCGACCTAACAAATCGAGGCCCAAAACTGAACACAGTGCCGCGGGCGGTCGACTGTCCACCAAGGCCGGTCGACCGTACCACTCTCTGACTTCCCAGTACAACTAGCGGTCGGGGGTGCGGTCGACTGTCACCCAGATTGGTCGACCGCAACTAGCCTACACCTGCTGTTGCTGCTGCTGTTATCCTTCTACTCGCTTCAACGCTTCGACCTCCGTGCTTCATATTACCTTCTTTTAATCAGAACAACGAGTATACAAGACACAATCCTAACAAACTCCACCTTGGATTGCATACGAGTGCTATCACATGATGTGTTACTCATCTCCAAATTCTAACAAATTTCACTTGCAAAGAAAACTTAGAACAATAGCTTCTTCTTTCAGTTAAACTGATCTCTACCCAATCTCACCGAATCCAGTGCAGCCCTTCAAAGGCCCACCTCCGTAGATGTACTCACGAAGTTTCCAAACTCTGAACGAACTCCACCTACCTTTAGGCTTTCTCCACCGCTCGACGATATTCGAACGTCGTGGTCTCGTCTTGATGAATCTAGTTGCGGCAAACTAGCTGAGCTTGCGGGAATACCGGGAAAAGGAGCAACACTTGCGCAAGTATTTCGAATTCCCCAAAGCTTGTAGAGATTGTCTTGGCTTGGCCCAACCATTCTCATACCTCTAATCACCTTAGGACGACCCTGAAAAACAGACAGAACTCCACCTCGAGCTGTGTACCTGCAGCCCCATGCATCAAGAGTTCCCATGGAAATCAGATTCCGTTTCAGCAGAGGAATATACAAAACATCCCTTAAAGTGAACATATTTAGACCTGGCATCTTCAACTCAACTATCCCCTCACCCACTACTTCACAAATATCTCTAGTTCCCGTTGTCACACAATGCCCCGTAGTAGAATTATAAGTAGAAAACAACTCCCTCTCGGAGTAAATATGAGAAGAACTCCCTGAGTCAAGAAACCAACTAGAATCCACTTCTAAAGAATTTGAAACAAGAAGACACGAATCACCTAAATCAAAGGCACTAACCACATTGGCTGAACTCTAGTTCTATGTACTCTCCTAATTCTGCAATTTCCAATAATCTTTCTTGATATGCCCTGGCCTCTTGCAATATCGGTAACAGATCGAATTCTTTTGCAAAGCACTTTGTCTTCCCCCCGAAGGACCATCCACTGCTAAACAACTTGCAGGAATAGACGATGCAGATTTATGGATCTCCTTCCTAAGTTGATTTTCCTTCAATGTTTTGATTACACCATCTACCAAAATACTCTCCTTGGCAGATCTACCGTGTAGCATGGTCGTGATCAAAGGCTCGTACGAATCCGACAGTGAATATATCAGGTTGAAAGCTTTATCTTCCTCACACACATCTTCATTGATCGCCTTAAGTTCATATAATACCTTATTGAACTCTGTACTTGGAGATCGGTACCTTCCTTCATAGATAAAAGGAACAACTTCCTCTTCTAATGCATCCGATCTAATAACGACGAACCAGAGTAGTTAGTTATGAGTCATTCCCACAGACTCGCCGCGTCAGTTTCTTCAAGAAATCTGCACTTGACCTCGTCCGCCAAGGATAGTCGGATTAGACTTATGGCTCTTTCATGAATATCTTCCCAAATGTCATCCTTCATATAAATTGGCTTTTCCTTCTTCTTTACTGCTGACTGCAACCGCTCTTGAACAAAAACATCATACATGTCAGTCTTCTAAAGATTGAAATTGATCTTACCGTCAAACTGCTTGATCTTCAAAATACTGTGGCCTGTCATCTTAACCAAGGAATTTGGCAACCTGAAGCGCTGATACTAGTTGTTGGGATTGGGGCGTCGCCCTCTGGTTGCAGCGAAACTAATAGAGCAATGAGGAAGTCGAAGTAAACAAGGCAAATAAATTGAGCAAGCAAGTAGATCCACCAAACTAACACAAACACAACAACGATGACTTATCCCGGTTAGCTTTTTGCTTAATCCGGGGGGAAATATAGGGAGATCTGATATTCGACTAGAAGAGATTACAAGGAGTTACTGATTCACTTGACACAAGGAATTAAACTCACCCACCAAGAACTCTCTCTCTCTCGAGTCTCTCTTTGCAATGGAGAAAAGAATCTATGAAGTACTCCCTCTCATATTGGAGGAGTTTATAATATATATAAAAGAATAGAGAGAAACCCTAGGTCTAATCTTGATCGTCAGTCGTCCGATATAACTCTGAAAAGAAGTAACTGAATAGGAACCGTACGATCTAACTTGGAATTGAAGATTGGGCTGAATCGACCTAACAGTTCAAGGCCCAAAACTGAACACAGCGCTGCGGGCGGTCGACCGTCCACCAAGACCGGTCAACCATACCACTCTCTGACTTCCCATTACAACGAGCGGTCAGGGGTGCGGTCGGGGGGTGCGGTCGACTGTCACCTAGACCGGTCGATCGCAACTAGCCTGCACGTGCACCTGCTACTGCTGCTGCTGTTCTCCTTCTACTCGCTTCGACGCTTCGATCTCCGTGCTTCATATTACCTTCTTTTAATCTGAACAACGAGTATACAAGACACAATCCTAACACTATCTGTCTGTCTGGATTTTGCATCTGATATATGTCTATCTGAACCCTGACACGGCCATATATGATCCCCTACGAAATCTACAAACGTAACTGTTTTGAATGTAGCAACCATGTGATAAAAGGATGGCACATAAAATGATACCTAGTTAGTAATTAATACACGACTTATAAGAATCTGTATCTGTATCTGAATTTGAATCTGAATTTGTTATCTGTATCTACTATCTGGTTATCTGACTATCTGTTATCTGTCTGATACTATCACTTGACACCATTATTTAACACTATCTGTATATCTGTCTGCATGTTATTTGACTTTTGACACTTGACACATGTTAGTATACCATGCTAGTTGATTCTGTTATACCATGCTATATCTGTTTCTACTATTATTTAGATTTGGTAGTTTTCCATGTACTTGTATCCTGCATTACAAGTGGCCCATAACTTGCATTGACGGGTACTTGTTTTCTTTTTCCTTCTCCTGAAATTTATTGATTACAGATCAGGATGGTCGTTTGCCCGATGGTATTGGATAAATGAAATATTAGTGCTGGACTTCTTTTGCTGTTTTTATTATCTATTGCTTTTGAACAATGTATTTGAGTATATGGATTTTATTTGTATTTGGGCGATGTGACCCAGGATATTAACTTG
Organism: Hemerocallis citrina; assembly: GCA_017893485.1. Classification (NCBI taxonomy): domain Eukaryota; kingdom Viridiplantae; phylum Streptophyta; class Magnoliopsida; order Asparagales; family Asphodelaceae; genus Hemerocallis; species Hemerocallis citrina. The sequence goes on along the minus strand of CM030363.1, from coordinate 254,246,896 downwards.
TTCGGATCTGTTGATTTGAGATTAGTATATTATTGGTTTTCAGTTAATTTCTGTTGGCACTTTGTTTTGTTTTGAGATATATATGTCTGTGTGAGGATGATTCTTTTGGCTTCCGACTCTGATTATTCTGAGATTTGTTTTAAGATTCTGAACAGCTTATGGATGATGCAAATCATTCGCTAGGTTAAGTCACGTATCCGTATTCCGTATTCTTTTTGGAAAGCGAGGCGTGACAGAAGGAGTAGGTAGAACAGGAATTGAAGAGAGAATGGACATGGAATAATTGAACCAATCAAAGAGTCAACAGATGAGGATGAATACAAGGAACATAGGGAAGCAAATAATGCAGGGAAGAAGAAACAAGGGAATCCTGGGACCTGTGGGTTATGGGCCCACCACGCTTCCACTACGCTACTCTGATCGGAAAGGCTCTGTCATCAGCGTCCATTAAATCCAACAATCCGCATCGTGGATCTCCATATCCTGGACACGTGCAAATGACATCTCTTTAGCATGAAGTCCGAACTCCTGGCAACTTTAGATTCTTAGCACTTCCTGAGATCCTAGGACTGCTTGCACATCTTGGAGCAAAAGATGACACTTACTCTCCCGGTGATGATCCAAGCCGTTGACATGTCGTTGTAGATCTAGCGATGCCGATCGACGAACCAAGCAGGAAGAAAAAGAATGGATAACTCCAGAATCAAAAGAATATAGGCACAAAAGAATAAATTATGCCCAGTAAGGAATCAATCAATAAAGACGACTGTAAGGGATGAAGAAAATGAGAAATGAATGAACTGAATATGAAGGGACCAAAAAGGAAGACTAGATGTAATGCCCCTGTCTTGAGCTCGGACAATTTATACAATTTATCAGACACATTATTTATAGTATAGTATAACTGCCCACCACAGGCTGCCTCTCAAAAGGTGGTTAACGGTTAACCGGATTGGTGACTCTCGATCATAGGCATTATTATTTATAGTTATTTATTCATTGTTTACTCCCGATGTGGGATTATTCATAAACTCCTTTCTCTCTTTCAATGCACAGCCGAAATTCAATGTGGGGCCCCTGCCACATCACCCATGGTGACGTCATCCCATAAGCACACAACACGTTGTGCTGTTGTGTACTCCTTTTACCGTGGGGCCCCCTCTCCAATACTATTCACATTATATCACTCCCCTTCAGAAATCAGCGTCCTCGCTGATCACTGGGCATGCACAATCTAGTGCAGGATCTACTTTCTAGCCGTTGTGGAGCATCTGCTCTTCTATCCGCCTGATTATTCATGATCTCGGAATCCACCGCCCGATTAATCATAATTCCGGATTTAATTGAGCTGCCCTCCTATCCGCCCGACTAATCATGATCCCGAAATCCATCGCTCGATCAATCACAGTCTCGGATTTAATTGAGGGCTCACCACAGTCCTAGAATCTACCACCCGACTGGATAATTCCGGAATCCACCGCTCGACTATATAGACATGCCCCACACTCGGTATCAAAAGTCGGCTCTGATACCATTTGTAACGCCCCTGCCCCGAGCTCGGACAATTTATACAATTTATCAGAAAAATTATTTATAGTATAGTACAACTGCCCACCGCAGGCTGCCTCTCAAAAGGTGGTTAACCGGATTGGTGACTCTTGATCATAGGCATTATTATTTATAGTTATTTATTCATTGTTTACTCCCGATGTGGGATTATTCACAAACTCCTTTCTCTCTTTCAATGCACAGACGAAATTCAATGTGGGGCCCCTGCCACGTCACCCATGGTGACGTCATCCCACAAGCACACAACACGTTGTGCTGCTGTGTACTCCTTTTACCGTGGGCCCCCTCTCCAATACTTTTCACATTATATTTACATATTTTGCCATTCATCTCTTTTTAATACAATCTGCCATCTCTTATATATATATATATATATATATATATATATATATATATATATATATATATATATATATGTAGGGAAAGGTTCGGTTGAGCACTGGGCCAGTGCTCAATGCTGGGCGCACTCGCGCTCAGCCGTCCAATATGCATTTTGATCATGATGCAGATCTAATGGCTTTAATTCGCTCCCGCTCTTCTACACTTACAAAGGGGTAATTTAGTCAATTACCCCTACCCTCTCTTTCTCTCTGCCCTTTCAAATCGAACCTTTCAATCTGCCCCTTTTTCCCAAAATAGAAACCTTAAATCGAAAGCTGCTCTCTCTCTGTCTCCCTAACTTCCTCCTTCTCAGATCGATCGCTTCTCAGATCCCTAATCTCTCTCTCTCGATCGAGCAACCTCTCTCAGTCTCTCTGTCGACACGAATCCCTACCTCTCTCTCCTCTAGCGAGACGATCACACAACTTCTCTCTCTGTCTCTCCTGGTCGACGGCGATTCTGCCCCTCTCTCGAGCGACGCTGCGCTCAAGAATCGAAACCCCAAGGTATAAAAATTTCCCCTCAAATTACTTTAAATCGAAACCCTAGTTTCTTCTTAGTTTAATCTTGTTTTTAAAAAAAATATGTAAATTGTGATGCCAAATATAACTTGTATGCAATGTATGCATTAATAAATCCTGCAAGCATTCTTTTACTGAGTGACAAGTATCAGTTTGATTTCATAAAGCATTTTGTTTAGTTATTTATTTAATTATTTTTAGGGGTAGCTGCTTGAACAAGTAATCTTTTCTTAAAGATAATTGTGGGGAATATGTGCTCCACGGATTGATGGAAGTTTCCACTAATTATTGGTCCATGGAAATTATTTAGTGAAACGTTTATTGATGTTAAAAGAGTGGGAAAGCTTTATGATTGACCCTACTCTTGATGTGTTTCAGAGTTTAATCGTATAGTGAATCTATCATCTTTTCCCTTCTAGATTTTTTACTTAGAGCTAGGAGGCTTTGGAGGATGCCAGTTTGTCAACATCCGGCAAGCGGGACTTTTGCCCATAGATTCCCCTGCCAAATTTGTAGGCTATTTTTTAGGGCTATAGGAGGTCAGTAGCAGGTCATCAATCGTCAAATGACTCTTGGATGTTGAATGATAGAATTGGAGAGATTGCTTCTTACCAATTAACCTACTTTCGTAGTTCACATGTTTTTCTTTTTCTTTTTTTTCGCTTTTTGGTGGGGGGGGGGGGGGGGTTGGCTTTTCATGGCTTAAATGTTAAATGTTTTTTGGCATGATAACAATTAGTTGTCATTTTTCACACTAAGATATCATATTTCTAGGTTATTGATTGATTTATTTACATTCATACAAGTATCTTATCAGAAAACTTTAAACTAGTGAGCAGGATGCAGAGAGGTGCTTAAGAGTTTACTGAATCTCTTGTTCAACAGATGGTTCTTCATATGGTAAAAAATATATTGCCTATGATGCTCGTTACTATTTGCATGGATTTCGGTTTCACTCCAATATAACATAGCTTTTTCTTCCTTTGAATAATACAGTCTGACAATATGTGCATGGATAGATGATGATCTTGAAACAAAGAAGTTGCACATCTGGGGTTTGTTGCTAATTGCTGTAACTGACGATGGTGTTGTTTCATCTGTTCTTGAAGTAGTAGTGTGGTGGTGGTGGTGTGGTGGTGGTTGTCCCTTGAAGTATGAAGTTTCATTTTGGTATGTTGTAGCGGTGATGTATTTTGGTGGATGTATAAATATCTATGTTGTATTTTAGTACGTTGTTTCTTGTACTTTGTAATGGATAGTAGAAAGTAATGGATAGTTGTGAAAACTATGTTTAAGATGTTTCGTATTTTCCCTTTGTTTTCTGGGCATGATGGATATTTTGGACCAAATTTGGTGTAGAATGTTACAATAGTACTCCCTACTATTCATCTTCTTGGTTAGCTGTTGTTTGATATTATTGTGTTCGATATTGTTTGCCATTTCCATTTGGCAATTTATGTAATGCTTTCCTGGTTTATTAGCCTTGAATGTTGGTTGGTTTCATATTTCTATCTTTATTCATGGATGTGTTTTTCAGGTTTATTAGCCCTGGAATGTAAGTTGGTTTTGTTATTCATGGATGTTGTATTGTTTATTGATTGACTGATTTTTGCATGGGCTAACTCATTGTGATTGCCTTTGGAGAATTGTTTTGCTATTGTTGCTCAATACGTGAGCTGGGTTTGTACAGGGAATGTTGTTTATAGGATAGTAGTTTTAGGTGTTTCTTTGCTATTTTTTTGTCCAATTGTTTGATTTTATAACCAAAGCAAAGTGAATTATTCAGATTTTATGAGATGGTCTGTTGTAGGTGCAGGGTCCAGAGATGGGTTTTTATTTTGGAAATTTTTTCTCTTTGCTTTTCTCGTCCTGTTTGAATTTTAGTTGAGGAGTTCATATGAATTTTGCTCATATTTGATAATACAATTTCCTCTGTGCATGTGCATATCTGGGGACATGAGTTTATAATGTTAATGTCTATATATAGATACTTGTATTCTGAAGTGTAACTTTTAAAAGGTTGTCAAGATGAAATCAGGTGAATCAAAAGGACAAATAAAGTTCTGACTCTAAAATATACACGACATGTTAGATACTTTGAAATTTTCATCCTGCTCACAAAGATCATCTAATGTTGATGCTAACAACCAAGAGCAGCAGTATTGAGAAGGAATGATTGCATAGATTATATAATGGATACAGTACAACGATCAATGTAGTCAAATATACAAAATTGAGAAACAAAATTCTCTATGACAAAAAAAATTACATTTCTAGTTTTTGTTGGCTCATAACACTGATTGCACAACAAAACACTCAAAAAAAGCTCCCACAGTATGAATGTTCAATAATATTGCTGCTGCTAATACTGCCACTGCTGCTAATGTCGCTACCGATGCAGCTGCAGTATCTGAAAATATCATCAATCAGGTATAAGTATAGGATCAGAACAGGAATTTAGATAACAGAGAGCGCCATATTTATGCTAACAACATTAAATGAAGTAGGCTCAGAAACCAAATGAATTCACTACACTATGTTATTTCATAAGTGTACAAGTGTATCAAGCATTCTATCAAAAAGTATATAGGTTTAGCACTACGGCTGCATTAGATTGCCACGCCTAATAGAGCTCACCTTCACAAACCCCCACCTCATGATAAAAAAGATATATGCAGTCTCTAAAAAACAAGCTCAGCCATGTTGCAGATATCCCAAATTTTGATATCCCAAATTTCACATTTTAATAGAGCTCCAAAAATTTAAGATAGCGCTATTTTAAACACAACTCAACTGCACTTTCAATTTCAAACAGAGCTCACTGTGAAACACAACTGGAATTGAAATAGTGCTACTGCTAATATTTGAAGAGCTCATTGACCAATTACAAATGTAAACCCATTAAACTCATTAAACTCAACTTGACCATTTCATGCATTCATCACTGCCTATTGATTCATCCCCAAAATAAAAGACAATAAGACATCAAATTTACCAAATTGTTCGCGAATCAAATACTTCCCTCAATTCATATAGTCGTTACCATCCTCGGAACTATCTTCAGCAGAAGAATTCACCTATTCTTCAATGAATGCACTGCTGCCATTGAAAAGATGAAGCCAAAGTAAGTTAAAATGGAAATTTAAACAAATACTAAGAAATTGTGTGCTAAATTTTGATTTTCAAATATGGAAATTTAAACAAATAATAAGAAAGTGTATGCTAAAGTTCATGCTAAATGAAGTTATAATTTCTTACAGATCCACTCGTAGTGTACTGTCACTCATCAACCTCAACACTGGGCTTTTACTATGCTCATTTTCTGTACATGTTACTTAATTAACTGAATTTTAAATCATAAACCACAGCTACTTATCCTACAATCTCATGGGTTTTTGTGAGATCACACAAAAACTCTACAAACACTTGCCCATTTCATCATCTTGCTTCCATTCAGTCTCCCTCCCTCCTCATCAATGATTGATCTTGTATAACAAATATTGAATTAACAATGCAACTCGTAAATTGCAAAAACTAGAAGGAGGCACATGATTTTAACACTATGTCAAATTCTATAATGAGACTCATTTCAACTTTAAAGAAAATTAGGACCAAGCCCATTATGATAAATTTAACTTATAAAACTCGAATATTCAATTTTCAAAGATGAATAAGATCAACTTAGCTAACTATCATCCATCATAAGAATTAGCCGACCCATTGCCCAATTTTACCTTGATAAACAAAACATAAAGGTAAATACTGACTTATCAAATGTAAGAGTACAAGAAATATTTTATTGTGATAATTAAGACATACATATATAGTACAACAACATATTCTTTAAAATGATCTTCAGCTTTGAGAACTTTTAGGGTTGTAGTTTGTGTAGGGTCGCGACCAAGTGAACTAAAAGATTTGAAGAATTCTTTTAGTTATGCAACTTACCAAAAAAAAATGGCTAGGATTTTTTTTGGTAATGAAGCTCTGGAACTTACCAAAAACAACTCCTTGGTTTCGATTCTTGAGCGCAGCGTCGCTCGAGAGAGGGGCAGAATTGTCGTCGACCAGGAGAGACAGAGAGAGAGGCTGTGTGATCGTCTCGCTAAAGGAGAGAAAGGTAGGGTTTCGCGTCGACGGAGAGACAGAGAGAGGTCGCTCGATTGAGAGAGAGAGATTAGGGATCTGAGAAGCGATCGATCTGAGAAGGAGGAAGTTAGGGAGACAGAGAGAGAGCAGCTTTCGATTTAGGGTTTCTATTTTGGGGAAAAGGGGCAGATTGAAAGGTTCGATCTGAAAGTGCAGAAAGAAAGAGAGGGTAGGGGTAATTGACTAAATTACCCCTCCGTAAGTGTAGAAGAGTGGGAGCGAATTAAAGCCATTAGATCTGCATCATGATCAAAATGCAGATCGGACGGTTGATCGTGAGTGCGCCCAGCGTTGAGCACTGGCCTAGTGCTCAACCGAACCTTTCCCTATATATATATATATATATATATATATATATATATATATATATATATATATATATATATATAATTTCGAAATTACGGGATGTTACACTAGTATCCAGATTGTTGGTTATCAATTATCCATGTGATTCACGTGTTGTACATATTGTTGAGTCAAACTGGTTAAATCCAAACTAATCAGGGTCCAGCCCCATACTAGTTAGAGTCAAACCTAGCTCTGATACCACTAAAAATCTTGTCACGTCCCGCTTTCCGAAAATACGGAATACGAGCAGGTGACATTGGCCCAACGAATGACTTGCTTCATCCATAAGCTGTTATCGATTCAACTTAACAATATAAACAAGAAAGTAATACAACCACGCATGCATTAAAGGAGTAATCACATGAATAACAATACTTGAAATTTAAGCATAAAATAACTAAACATAATAACAATCCAACATCTGGAATCAACAATCACAATATTCGGGTCAAAAGCCCACAATACAAGAAATAATAATGTTCGATTATTTAAGTCCTCAAAACGAAACAATAATTATTTAGGCGGTGATGCAAATCAATTCTTTCACCATTGTTATTCTCCTAACCCATCAGGCAATTCTCCTTGATTACCTATAAGCTGTCTATTTAAAAGAGCGAATAATATGTCCTTAAAGCAAGTCGTGGACAGCAAGTAGAGAAATAGAGAAACAATGGCAATAACGATGTAACAATGAACTCAATGAAGGATGAAATCAATAACAGTGAACAATGGCAAAATGATAACGGTGCAATGTGCAATAATGATAATTGATAACGATAACAATAAACAATAACAATAACGGTAAACAATAACGATAACACTGTTCAATAACCATCACAATATGCAATGACGATGCGATGACAATCTTAAGTCTATTATTCATTTTAATCCTAACTAATGCACGTACTACTGCATCCCATAACTGCAGGTTCGATGCATACAATCAATTTCTTTTAGACTAAGGTGGTAGATTTTATAGATCATGTACTCAGTACGATATAACATTAAAATGATAACACTGGCTATTGCAGCTATTCCTTGCACAATAACGATGACACTAGCTACGACACAATTTCTTGCACAATGACGATAACACTAGTCATCGAGGCAATTTCTTGCACAATGACGATAACGATATTTTGGGAACGAGGACCACACTTCCGAGTGCAGTCACTATATTATCAACTACTCTAGTCAACCCTTAATCCCGGCTTGATTAACATTCTTTATTAAATCAATATGCAATACTAATAGGGAACAAAAGAGATAGAAATATTAATGATAAAATGATAAGGCGATTAATAAGGGACACTAGAATGATGACAACACAATCATAAGATCATGCAATGTACTTCATACAATTAAATGCACCAAATACAATATTATAGATTCAATTATATATTATCAACCATGGAAACTCAATTCTGGACAGCAGTAGGTTGCTATACCAAAATCAGAATTTCCATTTCTACAGAATAGCAAATGTGGATCTGTCAGAAGTTCTAGAAACTAGACTCCTGTCCGGCTCCAACGCATATTAAAAGTCAAAAATCCGACAACAGTAGCTAGGTGAATTATAGTGTTCTTTACAGGTTATAATTTCTGGCTGGTTATCAATGTTAACTACTTTCAGCTATAAAAGCAATAAATATTCATTTTAAAAATCCGTAAAAATAATTTTTATTGCCCTAAGCATGTTAAATATCAATCTGGAAATTATCATGGTAATATTTGATCATTAGTTCATCTATTTAATCAGGTTAACATGGTATATGCATAAATCTGGAAATAAAATGCAGTAGCAGTAAAATGGTCATAACTCATGCAATATAAGTCGGAATTAAATGATTCTTGATGTTCTGGAAACTAGACACATGGGGCTACATTTCATATTCAGAAAGTTATTGATTTTGATGAAAGTATCTAGGTCGAAATAGTATGACAATGTTCAGGTTGACAGTAAATTATAGGGTCTCAATATATTTTTCATGAATAAAATAATTAAAATGTTATGAAGATGAGTTAAGGGTCGAAAACATAAATCACAACAAGTTACATCTATGTGAACATGGTATTAAAATGTATAATGTCCATAATCTTACTAATCATAATCAACCAATACACCAACATCAATCATATAACAACCAACACTAGCATATAATCTACAATAGTTATGTAATGTCATGACATAAATTACAATAACAATCCCTATTCATATATTCAATAATTAACCACATGAATGTATGCAAGATCTCCATAAATCGGAGGCAAAAAGATGGCACAAATTTAGGACTACTACTTGGATTCACTCGTGTAAATCCGTAGTATCCCAACTATAGATAACAATATACGATATACGATAATCAATATAGATCTACTTGCAGAATTCAATAAACAATCTCGAATACAATACAATACAATTCGAGGGTGAGATGACTTGCCTTTAGAATGACGTTAGATCAGATTTATTGAGAATAACGGGATTACGATTTCGGGGTGACGACGATGATCGTGAACAAGTGGATCTTGATGACGATGATCATATCTTGATCGAATGGTGGTGGCTGATTTGATCAAGCACGGATCTTGATGTTGATAGATCAAGACGATCGAGTGCTAATCTTGATATGATGATCAAACGACGAAAGGACGGCTGATGATCGAGGTCAGATGCGGATGGAGATCAAGATCAAGAAGATGATCGACAACTAGGATCAACTTGATGGTGCACTGATCAAGAACAGGGGCATGAATTTCAATGGCGATGATCAAAAGAGCATTAGACGGTTGATCAAGATGATGATCATGATCGTGATGATCAACGAAAATCGGACGACTGGCAATTTGAAGGAGGCACTACTGGCTGAACCCAAAAACGGGGGAGCTTGGTCGACCAAGGTGGCGGCGCTCGGAGTCAGGTGATCGGTGGCAGCTCGAGGCGGCAATGGTAGGGCGAAGCTCGGTGTTGCGGCGCTTGCAGGAGGTAGCGAGGTCGATTCGGTGGTGCTCAGTGAAAGTAAGCAATCGATGGAAACAGGGCGTCGGTGGTGATCGACTGAGGGAGACGAGGGTGTCGACGCTCATCTCCGGGAGATGGCGAGGAGCGGGATGCGTTCGGTGGTGCACTGTTGTGGGTGGTGGTTGCTCCGACGAGGGGCAGCAATGGTGGTAGGCGGTCGATGGAGTTCCTCTGTTTCAGGACCTTGGAGGAGAGGGAGAGAGTTCGGCAATGGCAGATGGTCGAGCTCGGGGTGCGACGGGGGTAATGGCAGTCGACTGTGGATGGTGGAAGATGGAGACAAGGTGGAGGGGCTTCGACGGAGGATGACAACGAGATTGTTGGAGGTGGAGGTTGTAGTCGAGGCGGCGACGGAGAGACGGGCGAACTCGAGGTGGTGACGGTGGAAGATGGAGACGACGGTTGGTGTTGACGAGGAAGATAATGAGTATGATAATGGCGGCGGGAGTGGTTTGCTTCGATCGATGGGCATCGCTATGGGGGGGAGATGAGAGGTTGGGGAGGTAAAGAGGTGAGGAGAGAGAAACTGAGGGAGAGAGAGAAAGATAGCGGGGAAGTTGTTATATAAATAAAATGTATTATAATATAATATTATAATAAAAGGGGGAATTAGTGGGATGTGGGGGTTACAGGATCACTTAATGAGATGATGGGGGAATCAATAGGCTGATTATTAGGGTCAAAGAGATAGTGGGGTAGTTATTAGGCAGTGAATAGGAGAGAATATGGGGATTTGGCTGTTGGTGATTATTTGGGTTAATGGGTTTAGGGTAAATTAGGATTTGGGTTAGAATCCAATAGGAGATGGGTTTGGATCGGGCTTCAAATTAAATAATTAAATAATACAATATAGGTCAAAATCAATGGGTTTTAACGAAAAAAATAATAATAATAGTAATGACATTGGGCTTTACAAAAATAATAATAATAAGAAGCATGACAATAAAAATACTAATAATAATTTTGGTAACAACATCAATAATAAGAATAACAATAATAATAATACTAATAACAATAACAACAAATATTAATAAAAATAAAAATAATGAAAATACTAAAAATAATAATAATGATAGTAGTAATAATAGTACTACCGATAATAATAATAATAGTAATAACAATAATACTCATAATAATACTCATAATAATACTCATAATAATAATAATAATAATAATAATAATAATAATAATTGATATGGCTAAAAATGGGGTTAAATCGGAACCATCCAAATTGGGCACGAATCTTGAAGCTCAGGGGTAAAACGGTAATTTCACCTATCAACGGGTCTGAAGCGGGTACTGGTTATCTTCCCCGAAGACCCACTTACCCGCGAACGGATCCACCTCAACTGAGTGCGGGTTTCAACCCGCAGCAAACCCGGTCCAGAAGGGATAGAATTAGGGTTTCTGGTTAAATCCTAATCAACGGCCCTGATTCATATCTATCCCTTCACTGGGGATTAGGGATTACATTCCTTATCTAACCATAGGGGGATTACATTCCTAATCTGATCCCAGCGGCACCTATAAATACCCCCCATCTATCTCCATTGAGAGGTAATGAATCTTTTTCCAGTTTTCACGCTCTTTCATAATCTTCCTTGATTACTGACTTGAGCGTCGGAGGGTGCGTCGCCGAGAACAACCCTGGTGTCTCGCACTTCTTGCAGGTGTACGGCAGGAGTCGACGTCAAACTCCGACGGAACAGGTATACAGGTTTGCTATTCAGGTTTCCTAAGAATCTACAAATTCTATCTGTTTGCCCCCACACCGATTTTAGCGGCAACAGATTGGCGCCGTCGGTGGGAAACTAACGAATAGCAACCTCCCCTCTTCCCGTTGAACAGATCTCTCTAGCCATGCCTCCTAGGAAGGTCAGATCCAGAGGATCCAACCGAGGACCCAATCCCGATCAGCAGTAGGAAGTTCCCCCTCAGCCCGCTCAACAGCAGGGGCAACTCCCTCCTCAAGCCGTGGACCCTCTTCAACAGGACCTACCTCCTCCGCAGAATCAACAACCTCCAAAGGGTCCCAATCTGCAGAAACAGCCTCTCCATCCGGACCACGTCTCCATCCATAACGCCTCTTCAGACTCTATGGCCTCTCACCATCCCCGAGCTTCCGATCACCACTACACCGTCCTCAATCGGCAGAAGGATGAGGATCTTCGCCGCAATCTGGATGAAAAGTGGGCCCGAGAGGGAACCTCCCACCAACACCGTCCGGATGAGCGGTCTCCTCACCGCCGAGAATACAGAAGGTCCCCTACCCGAAGGGGGCGGAGAGAGTCCCCCGAGCATTACAGAAGAAGGCCACACTCCCCTGCAGGTCGACAACAGCCTAGGAACGATGAGGCACCCATCACCCGAGCGGAGTTCCAGCAGTTCCAAGCGACCGTCCTGCAAGCTCTCAATCTCCGTCCCAACACCAATGCACCCAAGATCCCTTCTCCTCCTCCGGTCCGAAGTCCTCGCCGACGGTCCCCATCTCCTCCTCCAGCTCCCAGCAACTCCCGGCATGTGCAAAGTCCTCGCTGCTCCAGGAGCTATCGTCGTCGTAGCCCCCGCTCTCCCTCGTACGAAGACGAGTCTAGAGGCTCGGCTGATTACCGTCGAAGGGACGACGCTGTGTACCACCGTCTCCATGAGATGGAGAGGCTCTTGGGTCAGTTAGACCGAGAAGAAGAACTTAGAGGAAGGACCCTTCGTCCTAGCAGACCTCCTTTTTCCCGAACCATAATGGATGCACCTGTACCAATCGGCTTCAAGCCTCCTCAATTTGAGACCTACTCCGGGGAGACTGACCCCGTCGATCACATCGAGAGCTTCAAGACCCTAATGCTCATCCATCAAGCTTCCGATGCTCTGCTCTGTAAAACCTTCCCCGCAACTCTCAAAGGTCCGGCTCGAGAATGGTACTCTCGCCTCGCCCCATCCTCAATATTCTCCTTCAAGCAATTCGAGACCCTCTTCGTCACCCATTTTGTAAGCAGCCGTAGAACTAAGAAGACCAGCATCTCGCTACTGTACCTCCACCAGAAGAAGGGTGAGAAGTTGAGAGACTATGTGAAGAGGTTCACAGCTGAAGCCAGGTCCATAGCATCCCTCGACCAGTCGGTTGCTGCAGCAGCATTTCAATCCAATGTCTTCAATTCCAACCTCTGCTCCTCCATCGCCAAGAAGCCCCCACAGAACTTCTCTGACCTCCTCCTCTGAAGTGAAAAGTACATTCGGGCCGAAGAAGCCGAGCACCGCCCCAACTTGGAGGGGTCTTCCTCCGGGTTTAAGAGAAAGGGAACAGAAGAGGAAGGAGCCAAGAAGCTCTAGAAGGATAATGCCGGCCAGTGCCGACCTCCCCCCAGATTCGAGAAGTTTACTCCCCTCACCACTAATGTCTCTACCATTCTGATGGAAGTTGAGAAGGAAGGGATCATACCTCCTGCTCCGTTAATGAACACCCCTACCAAGAAAAGGGATAAAGAGAAGTGGTGTCGTTATCATCGGGACCACGGCCACAACACCAATGATTGTCGGGCCCTGAAGAATGAGATAGAAGCCCTCATCCAGAGGGGGCAGCTGACCAGGTTCGTAAGAAAGGACCGAGCCGAACTTCCTCCCCCGCCTCGGGGGGCTAATAAGTGTCCGGAACGCGATGAAACGCTCGACTTCGAGGAGGAGCGTGTCCTGCACCTCATTCATGGGGTCCCAATAGGGGGCTCCTCAAACTCCTTTCGAAAGGCATTTATAAGAGAAGTCAATTCGGTTCGCGCCGCCCCTCCTCCCAAAGGCCTCGGAGTGCCCGTCACATTCTCAGACGAAGATCTTGAAGGTGTCCGAACGCCCCATTGTGATGCACTCGTTATCAGTCTCCACATGGTGAACTTCAAAGTGGAGAGGATCCTAGTGGACAATGGCAACTCCGTTAACATCCTCTTCCTCGCCGCTTTTAAAGGCCTAAAGCTCTCCCGAGACAGACACAAGCCCGCCGGCTACACGCTCCATGGGTTCACGGGAGTGCCAGTGACTATTGAAGGGGTGATCACCCTCGACGTAACCGCTGGCAAAACTCCTACTGCCCGAACGGAGTCGATGGAATTCATGGTCGTAGATGTCCCCGCAGCCTACAATGTCATTCTGGGTCGGCCCGGCCTAGCTGCCCTTGAAGCCGTCCCTTCCGCCTATCACCTCAAAATGAAGTATCCCACTCGGGCCGGAGTAGGGGAAGTAATAGGCAATCAGGAAACGGCCCGTAAGTGCTACATGACCTCTACCCTCGGACCAGTCCTCTCCTTAGAAAATCTAGAAATCCCCCAAGATGCTGCCCGACCGACGTCCGAGCCGGTGGATGAATTGGAGGAAATGCTCTTTTCTGAGCAGGATCCAACTCGCAAGTTCTTTGTTAGCAAAACCCTCCCGTCCGCCTTATGCTTGGACATTGTACAGTGCATCCAAAGGAACCGGGACCTCTTCGCTTGGTCAGCTGCAGACATGCCCGAAATTTCTGAAGAGCTCCTAGTCCACCACCTCAGCGTTGTTTCGGGGTCCAAACCGGTTCAACAGAAGAGGCGCAAGTTTGCCCCCGAACGTCAGCTAGCTATAAAAGAGGAGGTGGACAAGCTCTTGAAGGCCCGGTTCATACAAGAGGTAAACTACCCCGAGTAGTTGTCAAATGTAGTAATGGTGAAGAAGTCGAACGGAACTTGGAGGATTTGTATCAATTTTACCGATCTCAACAAGGCCTGCCCCAAAGATCCCTTCCCTCTTCCGAGTATTGACACTTTGATTGATGCCACCTCGGGACATGAACTCCTCGGCTTCATGGACGCCTTCTCAAGCTACAACCAGATCCGGATGTTCCCCCCGGATATCCCGAAGACATCATTCATGACCGATCAGGGCCTCTATTGCTACAGGGTTATGCCCTTCGGTCTGAAGAACACAGGAGCCACATACCAACGCCTCGTCAACAAGGTTTTCCAAGCTCAAATCGGCCGAAACATGGAGGTGTATGTTGACGACATGCTTGTAAAAAGCATCCGAGGTGCCGATCATGTGACCGACCTCCAAGAAGCGTTTGACGTTCTGAGAAAGCACAACATGAGAATCAATCCGAACACGTGTGCATTCGGTGTCTCGTCAGGAAAGTTCCTCGGCTTCATGGTTAGCCAACGAGGAATTGAAGCAAACCCTGAGAAAATCAAGGCCATATTAGACATGGCCCCTCCCAAAAATGTTAAGGAAGTTCAGAGGTTAACAGGCTGCCTGGCCGCCATAGGGCGTTTTCTCTCGAAGTCTGGGGAGAAATGCCTCCCCTTCTTCAAAGCCCTCATAGGGGCTAAAGGTTTTGAATGGGGACAACAGCAATAGGAGTCCTTCGACCAGCTCAAGGCTTACCTCGTCAATCCCCCTCTCCTCAGCAAACCAATTCCTGGTGAACCCCTCTACCTCTACCTGGCAGCCTCCGAGCAGACCCTCAGTGCAGTTTTGGTAAGGGAAGAAGACCGGGCTCAAAAGCCCATTTACTACGTGAGCAAGGTACTTCAGGATGCCGAGCTCCGCTATCCGAAAATAGAAAAGATGGCTTACGCCCTGGTGATGGCCGCGAGAAAACTTTGCCCATACTTTCAGTCCCATTCGGTGGTCGTTCTAACCGACCAACCGCTGAAGCATGTCCTCCACAAGCTAGAAACCTCGGGTCGCCTTATGAAGTGGTCTATCGAGCTGAGCCAGCACGATATAACTTATCAGCCTCGGACCGCGATCAAGGCTCAGGCCTTAGCAGAATTCATAGTTGAAAGTACCATCCCCGAGTCCAGCCCAACAGTGAAGGGACCACCCGTCTGGTCGGTTTATGTGGACGGATTCTCCTGCAATGAGGGAAGCGGGGCAGGGGTCATTCTGGCAGGCCCAGATGACTTCATCCTCCAATACTCCCTCCGTATCAACTTCAAGGCCTCAAACAACGAAGCAGAATACGAGGCACTCATAGCCGGCCTTGGAATGGCTCGAAATGCAGGGGCCAAATGCCTCCGGATCTTTAGCGACTCTCAGCTAGTCGTAAATCAGGTCCTCGGCAAGTATGAAGCACGTGACGACCGGATGGTTATTTGAAGAAACCCTCATAGAACAAATCCCTCGAGAAGAAAATGCTCAGGCCGATGCCCTCTCCAAACTATCCTCTTTCTCCCTTCAAGGTCTCGAGCAGACCATCCTGATAGAGGTCCTTCTGAAGCCAAGTATAGAGGACGAAACTCCCGACTCTATGGAGTCGCTGCCTGTCCTGCTCGAAGACAACTGGATGAAACCCCTCGTCGAATTCTTAAGGGATGGACTCCTCCCCGAGGATCCCAAGGAAGCTCGAAGAGTGAGAACCCGAGCTGAGCGTTACACACTAATCGGAGGTATCCTATATAAACGCTCCTTCACACAGGTAGACGGTCGGCCTTACCTGAGATGCCTCTCCCCCGGGCAAGCCGACTATGTTGGATCCTGTAGGCTAAGCAACAAACACTAGAGGGGGGGGTGAATAGTGTTAATGAAAATAAATTGCGGAATAAAATTATTTTTCTCGGCACAGTCGACCTAGTTGGGAACCAGTCGACTGATATAGCCAAATTAAAAGAAACTTAATCTCTCAATGCAGTCGACTTATCTGAAAGACAGTCGACTGATAATATCAAACAAAGAAAATATAATAACTCGGTTCAGTCGACTAATAGATAAGCCAGGCGACTGAAGAAACAAAGAGTAACAGATACAAGACTGATCAGTCGACTAATACGAAGCTGAGTCGACTGTACAGACTAGATTTGCAGAACTTCAATAAATAAAAGTAAGTGCAAAAACAAGACAACCAATCACAGAGTACACAAGATATATCCTGGTTCGGTCCTCCCGACCTACATCCAGTCCCCAAGCAACCCACTTGAGATTTCCACTATTCTTGAAAAATAAATACAAGAATACCCTACGGCGTTCAAGACAACAACCTTGTCTAACCCGTAGTCCTTTCTCTCAACCAGAGAAAGCAGACCCACTCTTCAACCAAGAGTGAAAAGACACCGACTCTACAACCAAGAGTCAAAAACACTCTCCAACCGAGAGCAAGAGTACAAGAGGAATTTTACAATCAACCTATAGCCTTGTTGTATGTGTTGATGCACGTGGCTAAAGAATTAGGTTGACTTCTATACTCAGTCCAAAGCGAATTCAATGCTATACTGGACTGAGTGTAGAGAACCAAAGTATGTGAACTTGAAGGCTTTGTTCTTCACAGAAAATCACTTAAATTTTTCTCAAGAGTACTCGGGTGTTTATGTCAGAAAATCAAGTAAGTCAAGTAAGTGTTTCTGTTTGAGAAGAAACTCTATATAAAGAGTTTTGTACTTCTGAACGTTGGAAAGCAGTTACATAACTGTCAACCAACGGATCAAACCGTTTGAATTTGAAAAAAGTTCGTTTTTGAAAATCAGAAAACGGTCAAAAAACTCTCGATCAGTCGACTGGGTTGCCATATGAGTCGACTGATCAGAGTTTGAATAATTTTAAACAGTTTCGTACTTATCAGTCGACTGGCATAGGCTTAAGTCGACTGGTACTTAAAAGCTAAAATTCTTCAAACTGTTTTGACTTATTTTGAGGGGTTTTTTAGAGACACACAATATGAAATTGTTAAGTGTGTGTGTGTGTGTTGACAAGGCTTTACATCAGACTAAAGACTCAACAGGGAAGTACATTACAATGTTTACAAGACACAACAATATAACACATTTGAGCTTTGGGTCTTGAGTTGAATCTTTGATCCTTGTTTTGAGTAAAGTCTTGATCCTTGTCTTGAGCTGTATCCTTGAAAGCTTGTGCATTTGTTCAGCTAGAATTGTCTTTTGATATGAACACTGCATTGTTAGCTGTATAGTATAAACACATGTTGCACTGTGTTGTGATCATCAAAATCAAGAATCAACATTCTCCCCCTTTTTGATGATGACAACACAATAGCTGATAATAACAGATAATATGTATATAGGCACAGTAAGGATATGCTCCCCCTATTAAAAACACAGAATGCATTTTCTTTAAAACACATATCAGGCGACTGTGTCAACTGGCAGGCGACTGATCAGTAAAAAAATGGTAAGTACATATATAGTAGCATTAGTAGCATTAGTACTGAGCATTAGTAGCAGTCGACTGACCAGAGATTTTCAACAACCAAAAATATGTATATAATAACACATCAACAGCCAAAAATAACACAGATAATAATGATAAAAACACAGATAATATAAGCAAGCAGTTATAAGCAAGCATAAATATAACTCAGATATAACTCAGATATCTCTCCCCCTTTGTAATCATCAAAAAACACAAAATAACCATCTTTTTCATAGAAAGGAGACTAATAGAAAGTTGCATACAGAAATAAGTCCATTAAAAAGTACATAAGAGAAAAAAATAAAATCTTCAATCGTCTTCATCCGAGTCTTCATCGTCACCATGAGAAGAAGGATGAAATTGAGAGGTGAAGAGATTGGTGAGGTTGTCAATCTTGGTATCAATGTGGTGGAGTTGGGAATCAAAAGAATCAAGTCTGGAATCAAGGGTGTGAAGATGTGTATCCACAGTCTGTGAATGTTTCATAAGGTAGTTGACACATTCATACATGGTACGTGGATCATCATAGTTGGCGTTGGGAAGAGATGAACTAGACGAGGCAGAAGGTCTAGCAGACGAACCTAAAGGTGCTTGAGAAGGAGGTGGAGAGCTAGGAGGGTTATCAACAAGCTTCATACGTGCGAAGCTAGCACGATCGAAGCAATCATAATGAGAAACAACATTGGTCTCGGAATCGAGATCAACGCTAAAAGCAAGAAAGACTCTAGTGAGAAAGCCACCAAAAGGTAGAAAGTGAGTGTGATGCTGAAGTTGAGAAAAAATGACATGACCCCAATTGATATCAATTTTACCAAAAATTGCATACACAGCTTTTTGTAGTTCTAGATAATAGTGGTCATAACTACCCTTTTTGGGAAGGATGTTATACGTTAATATTCTAGCTACAAGCTTTGCAATTGGTTGAATATTTTTACTTGTCATTGGAGGACCATGATGAGGTAAAAAGATTTTAGACAAAATTGAGGCATTATCTAAAACAATGTCATCAAGAAATATACCTCCATCATCAATTCCTAAAATTTCATTTATCCTAGACGGTGTGAGTGTCATTTTGACATTCTTCACAGACGAACGGATAAGAACATTCCCACTGGGTTTTTGTACAACTATCATATTTGTGTAAAACAAATAGATTAGTTGAGGATAATAGTTGGGTTGGTTTTCTAAAGAGAGAAAATCATAAAGACTGCTATTTTGAAATAAAGGAATGAGATTGAAAGGGGCAAGATTATTAAAGTTGACAAATCTTCCAGGGAAGATGGAAATGGTACAAATGAGGTACCATTGGTCAATAAGATCTGGACTCAATAAATATTGAGTGTAGTCTTGAGAAGAAGAGCTACCCTCATGAGTCCGCTTAGATCTTTTGGGTGCCATTAGAGAGAGAGAGACAGGGATAGAGATTATACCAAAGAAAAACGAAAGATCAGAACAGAGGCGAGCAC
The DNA here is from genome assembly GCA_017893485.1 of Hemerocallis citrina. Lineage (NCBI taxonomy): Eukaryota > Viridiplantae > Streptophyta > Magnoliopsida > Asparagales > Asphodelaceae > Hemerocallis > Hemerocallis citrina. The sequence goes on along the minus strand of CM030363.1, from coordinate 254,227,289 downwards.
CAGCAGCAAATTTGAGTCGACTTGCTCCTTCTTCAAAAAACTAGGGTTTTGAAATTGGGGCAAAATAGGAGATCGGTAAGAAAGAGGGGCAGGAAAAGGGGTTTTTTAACAGTGAATAGACGGCTCAGATTAAAGGAAAAGGAAATCAACGGTCAGATAGGGTTGTCACGGGTGAGATAGTGAAAAGTTTTTATCTCAAAATTTGTGATGAATAGTCGCTGAAGACAGATTGATCTTGCGATAGTCGACTGGTATGATATATCAGTCGACTGAGTCGAGAAGAAAATAACATCTTATATCTGCTGACCAGTCGACTGGATTGATAATCAGTCGACTTAGTCGAGAACAAAATACGTATATATAACAATTCAGTGCAGTCGACTGATTCAAAACACAGTCGACTTAACAGAGTGATTTTCAACAAATATCAATAAAATCACAAATTCCAAGTTCTCTTCTTAACTTGATAAAAGTTTCTTCTTTAAGGGGCTTGGTAAATATATCTGCTACTTGTTGATCAGTAGAGATAAAGTCTAAAGATATATCTCCTTTTAAAACATGATCACGTAGAAAATGATGTCGAATATCAATATGTTTTGTACGTGAATGTTGAATCGGATTTTTAGATAGATTAATTGCACTGGTATTATCACACATAATTGAGGGTTTCTCAAATGAAATACCATAATCTAACAAAGTTTGTTTCATCCATAAAATTTGAGCGCATGCTAAACTTGCAGCAATATATTCAGCTTCTGTGGTTGATAGGGATACAGAATTTTGCTTTTTACTGCACCAAGATACTAGGGAATGTCCCAAAAAGTGACATGTACCACTAGTACTCTTGCGATCAGTTTTGCTTCCAGCAAAATCGGCATCGCTATAAGACAAAAGTTGAAAAATATCGGTGCGTGGATAAAATAAACCATATTCAGATGTGCCTTTAATATATCTTAAAATTCGTTTCACTGCTTTTAAATGAGATTCTTTAGGACTAGATTGATATCTAGCACATAAACATACGCTGAACATAATATCTGGTCTACTTGCAGTAATATATAAGAGTGAACCAATCATACCTCGATAGAGTTTTTGATCAACACTCTTACCTAATAAATCTTTGTCAAGAGTAGTAGTAGTAGCCATAGGTGTGGATTTACTACTAGTACTATCCATGTGAAAACGTTTGAGTAATTCCTTTGCATATTTGCCTTGATTGATAAATATGCCATTTGAAGATTGTTTAATTTGCAATCCAAGAAAATAATTGAGTTCACCCATGTGACTCATCTCAAATTCATTTTTCATGGTATTAGCAAATTCTTGACATAGATTATTATTAGTAGAACCAAAAATTATATCATCAACATATATTTGTATGATTAAGATATCATTCTTAACTCTTTTGATAAACAAAGTAGTGTCTACTTTACCTATTTCAAATCCTGTTTCTAAAAGAAAAGTTTTCAGACGATCATACCAAGCACGAGGTGCTTGTTTAAGACCGTATAAAGCCTTTTTCAATTTATAAACATGATCTGGAAATTGTTCATGTTCAAAACCTGGTGGTTGTTTAACATAAACATTTTCCTTAATGAACCCATTAAGAAAGGCACTTTTCACATCCATTTGATAAAGTATAAAATTCATAAAACAAGCAAAAGATAATAAAATACGAATAGATTCTAGTCTAGCAACAGGAGCATATGTTTCATCAAAATCTATACCTTCTTCTTGATTATATCCTTGGGCAACTAATCTAGCCTTGTTCCTTACAACTTGTCCTGATTCATCTAACTTATTCTTGAATACCCATTTGGTACCAATGATAGTCTGATCAGGAGGTCTAGGAACCAAATCCCATACATCATTTCTTACAAATTGGTTTAGTTCATCTTGCATGGCATTCACCCAATATTCATTCTCACAAGCTTCTTGTATATTCTTTGGTTCAAAATCTGACAAGAATGCTGTATGAGAGATCATATTAATATGCGAACGTGTCTGAATACCATGGGAGATGTCACCAATTATTAAGTCATGAGGATGATCTTTAACTTCAACGAATGACTTTGGTAAAGTTGAAGATATCACAATCGGATCAGTCGACTTGACTTGTTCTTCAGTCGACTGGTTTAAGTCAGTCGACTTGGAGACTTTATCAGTCGACTTATCAGATAGATTAGTTTGCTCTAAGGATGTAATCACATTATCTAAAGGTGATAAATCAGTTTCATCATCCTTATTTAATGTTGATGAAGGTAAGGATTCATCGAATGTAACATGCATTGATTCTTCAATGGTCATAGTAGACTTATTGAAAATTCTATATGCTTTACTCCTATTTGAGTATCCTAAAAAGATACCCTCATTAGATCTAGGATCAAATTTGTCTAGATTATCTTTTGTGTTTAGAATAAAACACTTACAACCAAATGTTTTAAAGTAAGAGACTTTAGGAATTTTATTAAAAAATAACTCGTAACAAGTCTTCTTTAGTTTAGGTCTTAGAAGAATTCTATTCAAAACATAACAAGCTGTAGCAACAGCTTCAGCCCAAAAATGCTTTGGTAGATTGCTTTCAACAAGCATAGTACGTGCGCATTCTTGCAAAGTCCTATTCTTTTTTTCAACCACACCATTTTGTGGTGAAGCTCTAGGAAATGCAAATGAGTGTGTTATACCATTCTTGTTGCAATATTCTGTAAATGTTTCATTTTCAAATTCTCCACCATGATCACTTCTAATAGTGACTATGGTTAGAGATCTTTGATTTTGAACACGTTTACAAAAATGTGCAAATTCTTCAAAAGCATCATTTTTATGTTTTAAAAAGAATGTCCAAGTAAATCTTGAAAAATCATCTACTAAAACAAACACATATCTACTTTTATTTAAAGAAGCAACTCTAGTAGGACCAAATAAATCCATATGAATTAATTCAAGTGGCCTACTTGTAGAGATTACATCTTTTGTTTTAAAAGTGGATTTGATTTGTTTTCCTAGTTGACATGCATCACATAACTTATCCTTTTTAAAGGATAATTTTGGCAGTCCTTTAACTAGGTTATATTTAGATAATTTTGAGAGATTTTTCATGTTCACATGTCCAAATCTTCTATGCCATAACCAAGATTCATTGTTAGAGGCTATCAAACAAAAATCATTTGAAAAATCAATTGCATTCAAACATAATTCATAAATATTGTTTTTGCGACAACCTTGAAAAATAACTTTTTCCATAGTAGAATCATAAATTAAGCATGCATCTTTTTCAAAAACTATTTTATAACCTTTATCACACAATTGACTAATACTTAAGAGATTATGCTTTAAACCATTAACTAAAAGTACATTTTCTATAATAGGGTTAGATATTTTACCGACCATGCCAATACCGATGACTTTGCCTTTGTTGTTATCTCCAAAGGTGACGGTTCCTCCATCTATATTCTGAATGGTGGATAGTAAGTTGGCATGCCCTGTCATGTGTTTTGAACATCCGCTGTCTAATATCCAACGTTCTTTCTTGGGTACATGTTCTTGTGCAGCCATAAAGCATATATTTGCCACTTCGTTATTTTCATCCGTTTCTTCTTCGGAAGATGAATCGCTATCATCCCATGTGGCTTGATACGCCTTTTTGTTCTTAGCAAATTTATTCTTTGAATATTTGTCTTTCTTGAAGTTGGATGTTTTTCCCTTGTTCTTTGCATTTTCTAAGGGACAGTCCTTCTTCATGTGACCTATTTTATTGCACCTGAAACATGTAGGAGGGTCATTAGAATCTTTACTCTTAGAATGAAACTTACCCTTCTTTAAGAACTTCTTGAATCTCCAAGTGAACATTGCTATTTCTTCTTCATCTTCTTCCTCATCTTCTGAGTCAGTCATGGCTTTAAAAGCCAATGATTTCTTCTTTGCTTGGTGTGATTCAGTATCTTTCTTTCGATCTTCAAGTTGAACCTCATATGCCATGAGATTACCAACAAGATTCTCGAGAGTAAGTGTTGACAAGTCATTTGCCTCTTCTATTGCTGTGGTTTTCTTTTCCCACTCTGGAGTGAGTGCTCGTAGAACTTTTCTGACCATCTCTGCTTGAGTATAAGTCTTTCCAAGCGCCACAAGAGAGTTGGTAATGTCTGTGAATCTTGTAATCATCTCAGACACAGTCTCATTGTCCTTCATTCTGAACATTTCAAACCTGTGGACAAGAACAGAAATTTTAGATTCTTTTACTTTATTCGTTCCTTCATGTGTTACCTCGAGTGTATGCCAAATTTGATATGCGGTTGTAGCATTGGATACACGGTTGAATTCTTCCTTCGTCAGTGCGCAGAATAAAGCATTCATTGCTTTGGCATTGTTCATAGTCTGACTCTTTTGATCATCATTCCATTGTGCATATGGAATGGTAGGAGCAGTATGTTCCGTCTCTGTCATTTGCCATATCTCGTAGTTGATTGATTGGAGATAGATTCGCATTCGGCACTTCCAATAGTTATAGTTTGTTCCATCAAATAGTGGTGGTCGTTGTGTAGATTGTCCTTCATGGTACTGATTAGTATTTGATGTAGTTGCCATTGCCTGTAACCTTGCTCTGATACCAAGTGTTGGATCCTGTAGGCTAAGCAACAAACACTAGAGGGGGGGGGGGGGGTGAATAGTGTTAATGAAAATAAATTGCGGAATAAAATTATTTTTCTCGGCACAGTCGACCTAGTTGGGAACCAGTCGACTGATATAGCCAAATTAAAAGAAACTTAATCTCTCGATGCAGTCGACTTATCTGAAAGACAGTCGACTGATAATATCAAACAAAGAAAATATAATAACTCGGTTCAGTCGACTAATAGATAAGCCAGGCGACTGAAGAAACAAAGAGTAACAGATACAAGACTGATCAGTCGACTAATACGAAGCTGAGTCGACTGTACAGACTAGATTTGCAGAACTTCAATAAATAAAAGTAAGTGCAAAAACAAGACAACCAATCACAGAGTACACAAGATATATCCTGGTTCGGTCCTCCCGACCTACATCCAGTCCCCAAGCAACCCACTTGAGATTTCCACTATTCTTGAAAAATAAATACAAGAATACCCTACGGCGTTCAAGACAACAACCTTGTCTAACCCGTAGTCCTTTCTCTCAACCAGAGAAAGCAGACCCACTCTTCAACCAAGAGTGAAAAGACACCGACTCTACAACCAAGAGTCAAAAACACTCTCCAACCGAGAGCAAGAGTACAAGAGGAATTTTACAATCAACCTATAGCCTTGTTGTATGTGTTGATGCACGTGGCTAAAGAATTAGGTTGACTTCTATACTCAGTCCAAAGCGAATTCAATGCTATACTGGACTGAGTGTAGAGAACCAAAGTATGTGAACTTGAAGGCTTTGTTCTTCACAGAAAATCACTTAAATTTTTCTCAAGAGTACTCGGGTGTTTATGTCAGAAAATCAAGTAAGTCAAGTAAGTGTTTCTGTTTGAGAAGAAACTCTATATAAAGAGTTTTGTACTTCTGAACATTGGAAAGCAGTTACATAACTGTCAACCAACGGATCAAACCGTTTGAATTTGAAAAAAGTTCGTTTTTGAAAATCAGAAAACGGTCAAAAAACTCTCGATCAGTCGACTGGGTTGCCATATGAGTCGACTGATCAGAGTTTGAATAATTTTAAACAGTTTCGTACTTATCAGTCGACTGGCATAGGCTTAAGTCGACTGGTACTTAAAAGCTAAAATTCTTCAAACTGTTTTGACTTATTTTGAGGGGTTTTTTAGAGACACACAATATGAAATTGTTAAGTGTGTGTGTGTGTGTTGACAAGGCTTTACATCAGACTAAAGACTTAACAGGGAAGTACATTACAATGTTTACAAGACACAACAATATAACACATTTGAGCTTTGGGTCTTGAGTTGAATCTTTGATCCTTGTTTTGAGTAAAGTCTTGATCCTTGTCTTGAGCTGTATCCTTGAAAGCTTGTGCATTTGTTCAGCTAGAATTGTCTTTTGATATGAACACTGCATTGTTAGCTGTATAGTATAAACACATGTTGCAATGTGTTGTGATCATCAAAATCAAGAATCAACAGACTACGCCTTGCAAGAACTTCATGAGGGCATCGGCGGGGCACATTCGGTGTCCAGAGCTCTAGCGCGCAAAGTGTTGAATTACGGATATTTCTGGCCCACTCTCCTACGAGACGCCGAACGGTACGTTCGGCAATGCAGATCCTGTCAGAAGTACTCCGACATCCGACGCCTCCCACAAGCTCCACTCACTTCCCTATCAAGTCTGATCCCCTTTGCAATGTGGGGGATAGATTTACTAGGGTCTTTTCCACAAGCTCCCGGACAGTTCAAATTCTTAGTCGTGGCGATCGACTACTTCTCGAAATGGATAGAGGCCGAGCCCTTGGCCACGATCACCGAGAACAAGGTTGTTCAGTTCTTTTGGAAGAGCGTGATCTGCCGATTCGGCGTCCCTAGGGTCCTGATAACAGACAACGAAACACAATTCATCGGAGCTGCCTTCCGAGCTCTATGCGAAGACCTTGCCATCCAACACCGGTTCTCCTCTGTTTCTCATCCCCAGTCGAATGGCCAAGCCGAAAATGCTAATCGACAGATCCTCTCCAGCATTAAGAAGAGGTTAGATAAGTGTTCCAAAGGCTTATGGGTCGATCAGCTTCCCAACGTGCTGTGGAACTACCGCACCACAAAACGGACCCCCACAAGAGAGAGCCCATTTAATCTCACCTATGGGTCCGAGGCCATCATCCCCCTAGAAGTTGGAATACCCTCTCCTCGTCTAATAGCTTATGAAGAAGAGCAAAATGCCAGAGAGCTCCGAGCAAGTCTAGACCTGATAGATGAGATCCGAGAAAGAGCTGCCCTTCGTCAACAATGCTACCGAAGAAGGATCGAGTTGGCATACAACAAGAGAGTCCGCCCCACAGACCTTAAAGAAGGGGACCTGGTCCTCAGAAAGTTGGCCATCTCATTCCCAGGTTAGAAGAGCAAATTGGCCCCAAATTGGGAGGGACCTTACAAGATCGCCAAAGTAGTCCGCCCCGGCACATACAGACTAGAAGATCTCGAAGGCAGGGAGATCACCAGGACTTGGAATGCCGACCATCTCTTAAAATACCAAGAGAGAGCACCAACTCCTCTCTAAGTATTTCGAGATGTCGAACCATTCCTCCTATTACTTGTAATGATTTTCTTTTATTTTTCTCTTGTAATAACAACTCGCAACTTTAGAAGCAGCCGGCCATTAGTCATCAATAAAGAAAGTTTTTTCATATTTTACTTGTAAAAAGTACTTACATCTCTCTGCCTTCACTCTTCACTTTACCGATGGTTCGGAGTCCAACACCCGGCTCGATTCTACTTCGCAAGTTAGCTCGTAAGAGAGCTAGAAGTAGGTCGCCATTCGGAACTGCTCCCACAACCGTTGAACAACTCTACCGATGGTTCAGAGTCCAACACTCAGCTCGATTCTACTTCGCAAGTTCGCTCGTAAGCGAGCTAGAAGTAGGTCGCCGTTCGGAACTGCTCCCACAACCATTGAACAACTCCACCGATGGTTCGGAGTCCAACACTCGGCACGATTCTACTTTGCAAGTTCGCTCGTAAGCGAGCTAGAAGTAGGTCGCCGTTCGGAACTGCTCCCACAACCATTGAACAACTCTACCGATGGTTCGGAGTCCAACACTCGGCTCGATTCTACTTCGCAAGTTTGCTCGTAAGCGAGCTAGAAGTCGGTCGTCGTTCGGAACTGCTCCCACAACCGTTGAACAACTCCACCAATGGTTCGAAGTCCAACACTCGGCTCGATTCTACTTCGCAAGTTTGCTTGTAAGCGAGCTAGAAGTAGGTCGCCGTTCGGAACTGCTCCCACAACCGTTGAACAACTCCACCGATGGTTCGAAGTCCAACACTCGGCTCGATTCTACTTCGCAAGTTCGCTCGTAAGCGAGCTAGAAGTAGGTTGTTGTTCGAAACTGCTCCCACAACCGTTGAACAACTCTACCGATGGTTCGGAGTCCAACACTTGGCTCGATTCTACTTCGCAAGTTCGCTCGTAAGCGAGCTAGAAGTAGGTCGCTGTTCGGAACTGCTCCCACAACCGTTGAACAACTCTACCGATGGTTCGGAGTCCAACACTCGGCTCGATTCTACTTTGCAAGTTCGCTCGTAAGCGAGCTAGAAGTAGGTCGCCGTTCGGAACTGCTCCCACAACCGATGAACAACTCTACCGATGGTTCAGAGTCCAACACTTGGCTCGACTCTTCTTCGCAAGCTTGCTCGTAAGCGAGCTAGAAGCAGATCGCCATTCGGAACTGCTCCCACAACCGTCGAGCAATTCTAGCGAAAGTTCGGAGTCCAGCGTTCGGCTCGACTACGCTCACTCAATACCCCGAGCCGAGCGGACGAGGAACCGACCCTCGTATATGGAGAAAAATTCTGCCGAACCAATTTCGCTGTTAAATCATCTCAAAATGCGTGCTAGAACGTGATGAACGAATCAGATGGTGCCATGTTTCCACAAAACGACAAGATAGTGTTTTTTGTTCGTGCCTCCCACCTCGTGATGCGTTCCACGATCATAATCGACCGTCTAGGTTGAGCCACGTGGATCGCGTCTGAAATCCGAGCTATCACACCTCGGTATACTCTGAGCCGAAAAACTGAAGTTCCGCGACTAAAACCTTTGAAGAAGACAACTATGGGTCCTTATGGTTCGGCGTCGAGAATAAGGCGACCACGGCACAACGAAGAACAAAACAACTTCGATTTTATTAAAACACTTGGTAAATTTACAAGGCAGACAGCTACAGCGGGAAAGCAACTAAATAAATTTACAAGGCATGTTATTACAACAACAGAGACGATGCAAGAAGTAAAAGGCTCGACGCAACTCGTTCAGTGCCTCCTCGGGACAGGGACGTTTCGATTAAGAGACAATCGGGGTTTCCATCTTTTTATCTCCGAGCTTGCCTCTAGGCCGACGAACTGCGACGCCGCCTCGCCACTAATCCTAACGGTGGCTCCGACCGAGGCTCCACTCGAGCTAACAGCTACTCCGCTTTGTGCATCGGCTGCTGTCCGACCAATAACTTGGCCACGAGTCACTAGTTCGTAGAAGGTGATCCCCCGTTCTCTCTCTTCGCGAGTACAGGAAGTGCTGCGGACATTAGCCCTCACAGGCTGAGGCTTCAGTCGAGCCACCTCCTCCTCGAGCTCAACGATCCTATCCTTCAGAGTGTCGTCCTTAACCATTATCTTAAATCGAGGGAGTTTTGCCGAACCGGGGTACTCAGCGCTGTCGGATATAATGCGACGTAAGGTGGTCACCTCGATGCTCTTGTCGACCGTGACCCTCTACAGCTGTTCGACCTTCTTCTCGAGCTCATCCCGCTCGGCCAGCACCAAGGCCAGCTCTGCCTCTTTCGCCGATAGCTCCTCCTCGACTATCCGGAGATGGTGCACCTCGGCCAGAAGCTCGCTGTTCTTCTTCTCCACGTTGAACATCAACCTCCTGGTGAGCTCGATTTCACCCACGAGGCGAGCCTCGCGAGATTGCTTAAACAGCTCGGCGCGACGCCGAGCTGCTATGGTATTTGGGGCGTGTTCGAGGATCTGAAATACAAGGACATCACGACAAGAAAACTATAGACCGACCTAAACACTTGCACAAATTTGAAACAAAGATTTTCATTCATTAAAGAAAAAGCGGTGGCCAGTCCGCAAGAAGGCGTTACACTTTTGAAAAGAAAGCAAAATTACAAAAAGACGAGAAGATCAGGGGTCCACCTGCGGTGTTGGTTCGACCACAGGCGCTTCGCCGGACGGCCCCTCATTTCTCGCCCCGGCCTGGGAGTCTGTCACCAAAACATCAGCGACTACCTCCTCGTCGTCATCGCCCCCTACCTCGTCACCTTCCTCCGCCTCGCCTCCTTCCTCCTCGCCGTCTGATGTGGATCCGGGCCACAACCTGTTGCCGACCCGCTCGAAGCCGGGGACGCGGTCCTGAACGTGGTCGAGCGCCCTCTGGTAGGACTTCTCCATGTTCGAGGCCATGTGCTTCTTCGCCTCGGCCTCGACCTCGACCTTGATCTTCGTGGCCAAGGCCTCCTTCTCCGCCTTCACCTCGGCCAGGGCCTTGGCTGTCGTCGCCAGCTCCTCAGCAGCCTTGGCGGCTTTGGCAGACTCCTCAGTGAGCCGCCCCTTTACTCGCTCCAGGTCGGCCACAAGATCAGCAACCTGGACCTCCAAGCCCTCGGCTCGCCTCTGCTCTGCTTTGAGCTGCCGAACCACCTTCACCTTGTCTGCCCTGTCTTTATCATTGGCGGCCTTCAACTCCTTCTCCTGTTCGGCGAACGCTTCAAGGAGATGGTTGAAGTGACAAGTGGCCTGCCAAAACGAAACAATAGTGAGCACAAGATAAGGGCCGAATGACAGACTTAAAGAAATTCTCAAGAGAAACTTATCGATACGAGCGACCGGGCAACCTCATAGGTGTCGTCGCCGACCGTCCCTGCCTTCAGCGCGGTTCGATCTTTCGGGGTCGCCAAGTGTTTGACGGCATGCATTGACATCTGCGAGTTCCCGAGGAATCCATCATGATTCTTCACTCGCCAGTTCGGAACGAACAGCTTCTTGTGCTGCTCGGTCAAGATCACCTCGGCCTGAGCAGTCAACGGCGGAGCCTCAAGTGACAACGCCGCCGAGACGTCGAAGGCCCTGCCGACCGGGGCAAAAGCAACAGGAGCCGAGGGCTCCTCGACAACAACCACCGTCGGCGAGGGGACCTCAGCAACGGGGGGAGGTGGAACAACTGCTGAAGCAACTTTGAGAGGCCGACCTGACGAGGCGGTCGTGCTCGGCCTCTTCCTCTTCCTTCCATCGGCTACCTTACCCCTCTCGTTCATCATGGCCGTAAAGTCCATCTTTGGCGCTTTTGTACCAAACAACAAACAAATTGAGAGTCAGTAAAACAAGCTAAAGACTTTTAAAAAATAATGTGCGAGATGTCAGGAGCGTACTCGGGTCGATCGGACTAAGGCCTAACCCGTATAGCACCTCCTCGGTCATTTCCCTCCAACTCAACATCAGGAGGGCTACGATCTTCCTCGCCACTTCCTCCTCGGCCGCAGTCAGTTCTGGGTCAGCCCTCGCAAACTTTGGCACCTCTACTTTCCATCGGCTCGGAACTTGCAGCATCGATGGCTCCCTCAATATGAAGAACTTTTCCTTCCAGCCTTTGATCGAGTCTGGGTTTTCTATAATCCGAACACCCTTCCTCGGCGCCAGGTAGTATCGATGCTCGGTCTTGTGCATCCGGTTTATCCGATACATGCTTCGAAAGACCGTCAGGTCCGGCTCAACCTCGGCGTTGCGGCACTGGAGCAGGAAGGCGTTCACATGACGCCATGTGTTCGGCATGAATTGGGTCGGCGCAAGGCAGTACCACCCGAGGACCAGACGAATGAAGGGGTGCAGGGGAAAGCGCAGTCCGGCGTTCAGAGAGTCGTAGTCGAACATGCACATATCCGACGATGACAGTGAAGGGTTTCGGGGCACAAACGCAGCGAAAAAAACAGATCCGAAACCCTAACCCATGGATCCGTGTACAAGACATGGCTAATAATGGATAAATAAAATTTTACCTTTCGGAGCTTTACGAAGGCTGAAAGATGGAGGTTGCAATCACCACGCAGCCCTAGTAGCTAGATCCGCGTCTCTAAGGCAGTCCACACGAACGTCCGATCGTCCAACGATCGAGGGAGCCGGTACTAGCCGATGATGCTTGCCTCTCTCTCTCTCTCTCTTTTGCCTCTCAACAGTTGAGCGGCTAGGGTTTTCTGTGGAAAACGGATTTGTCAAAGATCATCCTAATCCAATACATCTCTATGTATTTATAGGGAGAGATAAGAGGTGGGCTTAACCGTAATCAGTTTGGCTTCTGATAAGACCAATCTGATTTGGTTTTATCATTTAAATTCGAATTAACCGTAATCAGTTTGGCTTCTGATAAGACCAATCTGATTTAAATTCGAATTATCCTTTAATTAATTAAGTCCAACTCAATTAATTAAATAACTAATTTCGAATCATTTAAATTCCGAATTTAAATTAATACTCCTTTTAAACGTTCTAAGTGTGTGACCCTTTAGGTTATTATTACGTTGGCAATAATTTTATTATCTTATAATAAAATTATAAACAATGAGCGGCATCTAGTAATACATCATTGCTACCCAAGTAATAATAATAATTGGTGATTCAATTAAACCTTTCGTGACTAATGTCTCCATGTAATATAATCCTTTTAACCTTGATATTATAGATTAAACTAGAGGCATGGGACGTGTCATCCTCTTAATAATTTAATCTTTATTTTCTTGATCGATGAGTAGACTATTCAAACAAATCAATATTTGAGCATGGCCATGCATTTCATAGTCTCACTCAAACAAGAAGCCGATAATATCGCTCCTAAAATTAGGAGGGTTAAATTCCTTCTAGATCATTCATATTTCTCACACGATTCATAATGAACCCAATACTATCTTTATCATTACCCGATTAAAGATAACTTTTGATAGAATCAAAGTACATTAATTTTCGTGTAGAAATATAATGATTTCAGGTCAGAGGACCATTACACCATTATCACAGTGAGATTACTTATGACACTTATTAATTCATTCCATGTAGAATCTCACAGTGGGTCTGTCCAGTACAATGTACTCTTACATTTACCTATGTATTGATTTTAGTATCTCTATACTAATGACCCATGAGAGGTGGTCATCAATCAATCAACATACTAGTCTCAATGTATTATTACTGTCCTAATAATAATAATACTCGACTAGGGACATTTAAGATTATTATACTATATATAATCTCATGTTCATATAGTTCGTATTAATAATCTAAGGACATTTATCATGCTAATATTTATAACGCAGTAAATACGAAGCATAATAAATTATTAATATAATCAAAAGAACATAATGTCAATAATACTGATCATTGTATTGCCTCTAGGGCACCTACACTAACAGACAGCTTGGAGTTTGCTCGCATCCCGGGGCCGGGGAGAATTAACTTGTACTCCGGAGGGATGGCGAACCCTTTTCTGATCCAGAGCAGGTCCCTCTCGGACAGCACCGATCCAATTTCGTCCGCCTCGGTGGTCAGAACCGGGTTGTTCTCTTCGTATACTTCCGACTGACCGATGACCGCCTTCTTCAAGAGGTCGCCCTCGTACTGCCTAACCCCAGCGTGTCCGGACAGTACACAAGGGTACCGACCCGTCTCAGGGGCTTGCCTCGGATTCTTCACAATCACCTCGACCACAGGAGATTGGGCCACTACCCTCCTCTTCTTTTTCTCCTTCCTCGCCACGGCCCCAGACGGCTCGGCTACTTGCTTTCCCTTCCTTCGGATCTCCATCTCCCTCCTCTCCTCGGCACCACTGTCGCCTAAGGACGAGGCCTCACTCCCCGAGTTCACCCTTGACATCTCTAGAAAAAAGCTAAGGCAAGAAGACTGACCTTGAAGTGACGTTCACGGTCGGAATAAGCTCGCCGGAAATCGCCTGGCCCACGCGACAGCTAACGTAACCGCCTTGGAGCAAAAATCGTCGCAAGCAGAGAGCACAGAGAGTAAAAGTGAAATCTTGGAGTAAAAAGTGAGAAATGAGCTTGGGGGTGGGGGAGTTAGAACTTATAACCTCAGTGCGACGTTTGGGCCTCCTTGGGAACTTAAAAGCCCACTAAGAAGCCAAAGCGCCAAAGCGGAGAGTTGCGATGTTTCAGTTTCACAACAAAGACTCCATAAAGCGCTCAAGTCCACGACTCGGCCACCGGTTCGCCTAGCCGACCTACCGAACAGTCTGGTTAAGCGACCGAGCTACTGAGTCCGCTTCGGCACCGAGCTTCCGAGCCGAGGGGACGAGAAACCGACCCTCAAATATGGAGAAAAATCCTTCCGAAGAAAAATCACCGTCGGATCTCTCCAAAATTCGTGTCACGACTCGATGGACGGTTCAGATTGCGACACGCCCACAAAATGACAAGATAACGTTTTCTCGTGATCTGAATCCAACCCTCGTGATTCACGCAATAATGGACGCTCCAGATCTGACCACGTGTACCTTCCGAGCTACGTGCCACCGGTTCACCTAGCCGAGCTACTGAAAAGCCTGGCTAAGCAGCCGAGCTGCCGAGCCGAAGGGCGACGACGCCTCAAATCCAGGGTGCTTCAAAACGTCCAACTCCATGCCTCGGCTTCGGCACCGAGCTTCCGAGCCGAGGGGACGAGGAACCGACCCTCGTATATGGAGAAAAATCCTTCCGAGGACAAATCACCGTCGGATCTCTCCAAAATTTGTGTCAAGACTCGATGGACGGTTCAGATTGTGACACACCCACAAAACGACAAGATAACGTTTTCTCGTGATCTGAACCCAACCCTCGTGATTCACGCAATGATGGACGCTCCAGATCTGACCACGTGTACCTTCCGAGCTGCGTGCCACCGGTTCGCCTAGCTGAGCTACTGAACAGCCTGGCTAAGCAACCGAGCTGCCGAGCCAAAGGGCGACGACGCTTCAAATCCAGGATGCTTCAAAACGTCCAACTCCATGTCTCGGCTATCGGCATCGAGCTTCCGAGCCGAGGGGACGAGGAACCGACCCTCGTATATGGAGAAAAATCCTTCCGAGGACAAATTACCGTCGGATCTCTCCAAAATTCGTGTCAAGACTCGATGGATGGTTCAGATTGCGCCATGCTCAAAAAATGACAAAATAACGTTTTCTCGTGATCTGAACCCAACCCTCGTGATTCACGCAACGATGGACGCTGCAGATCTGACCACGCGTACCTTCCGAGCTTCTTGCCACCGGTCTGCCTAGCCGAGCTACTGAACAGCTTGGCTGAGCAGCCGAGCTACTGGGTCGGAGGGAGGCGACGCTTCAAAGCTAGGACTCGCCAAAACGTCTAACTACATACCCCGGCTAACGGCGCCGAGCCTCCGAATCGAGGGGACGAGGAACCGACCCTCGTATATGGAGAAAAAATCTGCCGACCCTCCTCAGCCGTTGGATCTTGTCAAAAAGCGCGCTCATCATGATGGACGGCTCAGATCTTGCCACATCCACTAAACGACAAGATAGCATTTTTTGGGGATTCACGCTGAAATGGACGCTCAGGATCACGCCACGTAGCTCGGCTGATTCCGAACTAGGTATCAATCTGCCGAGCCTAGGGGACGAGGAACCGACCCTCGTATATGGAGAAAAAATTTGCCGACCCTCCTCAGCCATTGGATCTTGTCAAAAAGCGCGCTCGTCATGATGGACGGCTCAGATCTTGCCACGTCTACTAAACGACAAGATAGCGTTTTTTGGGGATTCACGCTGAAATGGACGCTCAGGATCATGCCACGCAGCTCGGCTGATTCCGAACTAGACATCAATCTGCCGAGCCAAGGGGACGAGGAACCGACCCTCGTATATGGAGAAAAAATCCGCCGACCCTCCTCAGCCGTTGGATCTTGTCAAAAAGCGCGCTTGTCATGATGGACGGCTCAGATCTTGCCACGTCCACTAAACGACAAGATAGCGTTTTTTGGGGATCCACGCTGAGATGGACGCTCAGGATCACGCCACGTAGTTCGGCTGAGTCCGAGCTAGGTGCCGAGCAGCCAAGCCGAGGGGACGAGGAACCGACCTCCGTATATGAAGAAGCTATCTGCCGAGGAATGTAAATCGTCCGATCACCCAGAGAATCGCGCTTGGCGCTGATGGAGGGCCCAGATCCCACCACGCCATAAATAGGTATTAAAAATTAGTTTTTATTTCTTTTAATCGTTTTATTTATTTAAAAATTGTGAAAAAATTACTAAAAATTTGAGAAAATTAACTAGAAATTCTAGAAGATAATTATAAATTCGGGGGAATATTTTTGAACCCCTGAACGAACAATTATTGCCTAGAATGTGTTGTTAAGGTCTCCGAATGACTGGTTAACACATCGCAAAATTAAATAAATAATCCGAAAAAATAGATAAAAACCGTCGGATATCTAGAGAAGCTTAAGAACAGCTTACAGCCTGAAAAATCACCTCACTACCCCCTTCGAGATTCAAAACCCTCCATTTGGACTCCGATACAACTCCACTAGCCATTAAAACAGCTAAACTACTCCTCAAAGGCTGATCAAACTCAGTCTTTAGGAGTGGGGGGCTCGTGATATGGCTAAAAATGGCATTAAATCGGAACCGTCCAAATTGGGCACGAATCTTGAAGCTCAGGGGTAAAACGGTAATTTCACCTATCAACGGGTCTAAAGCGGGTACTGGTTATCTTCCCCGAAGACCCACTTACCCGCGAACGGATCCACCTCAACTGGGTGCGGGTTTCAACCCGCAACAAATCCAGTCCAGAAGGGATAGAATTAGGGTTTCTGGTTAAATCCTAATCAACGGCCCTGATTCATATCTATCCCTTCACTGGGGATTAGGGATTACATTCCTTATCTAACCACAGGGGGATTACATTCCTAATCTGATCCCAGCGGCGCCTATAAATACCCCCATCCATCCCCATTGAGAGGTAATGAATCTTTTTTCAGTTTTCACGCTCTTTCATAATCTTCCTTGATTACTGACTTGAGCGTCGGAGGTTGCGTCGCCGGGAACAACCCCGGTGTCTCGCACTTCTTGCAGGTGTACGGCAGGAGTCGGCGTCAAACTCCGACGGAACAGGTATACAGGTTTGCTATTCAGGTTTCCTAAGGGTCTGTTTGGTTGGAAGGGAATGGAGGGAAGGGGTTTTTTAATAGTCTTCTTGTTTGGTTCAATTTTTAGGAGGGGAGGGGAGGGAAATGGGGGGGTGCAACACCCCTCCTGAGCCAATTTTGGCTCCCCTCCAAAAGTGGGGGGATTTGGAGGGGAGAGAAAATATGGCTAATTTTTTAAAGTGTCTAGACTAAAATGCCCTTTAAAAAATCTAAATCCTAAAAAACCTTTCTCCCTACTAGCAACGACTGTTTTCTCCCAATCTCCCGCTCTCTCTTTCTCCCTATCCCGCTTATCTTATTGGGTAATATTTCATACGAGCCTACATGTAACCATGATAAGATTTGAAAAAAAGGGATTAGCAACGAGATCACCTCCTTCATCCTTATTACAATAAACTAAAATTAACAATATAGAGAATATTTGGTTTGTTAGTTTTCACCTCTGGGATTCGATTGCATTATCATGCTTTCTACAATCATTTTAGCGACTAAGACATTTTTTTAACTGTTGTAGTTTCTTTTAGTTCCTGCTATAAATTATATGTATTGTTCATATGTAGAAACGTAGAGACTAACACTTACTACTAATTTACACGTGCGATGCACGTCTTAATAAATATATATTTTGTAAAGTAAAATTTAAACTTAGTCGGGTTCCGAACCTGAGACCTCTTATACTAGTTATGCACAGACAATACACGTCTTAATAAAAAAAAAAAAACTGACGTAGTGAAGACTCGAACCTGAAACTTCTTTCATATTAGTTATGTACATGCGTCACACATGTTGATAGATTGACAAATGACACTATGACCTTTTCCCATTATAATGAACAAATCAACAGATAGAGGCAATATTAGCAAACTCAGATCTTCAAATATTAGAGACACTTGATATTTTTTTTGGTTGAGTTTTGTTATAAAATGTAAAGGGTATAAAAGTAATTTTATTATAAAATCCATTCCCTCCCCTTGTGAACCAAACAAGAAAATTATTATTTTTCCTCCCCTCCCCTCCTTTGAACCAAACAGAGTTTTCATTAAATCTCTCCCCTCCCCTTCCCTCCCCTCCCCTCCCCTCCATTAAAATCCCTCCCCTCCCCTCCCCTCCCCTCCCCTCGTTTGAACCAAACAGACCCTAAGAATCCACAAATTCTATTTGTTTGCCCCCACACCGATTTTAGCGGCAACAATAATAATAATAATAATAATAATAATATGCATCAAAAAAGGATTTGAGATTAACAAGTTTATTAAAATTCAAACAGAAATAATATAAAATATAAATAGTTGATCAATTAAAAATAGAAAATATATCGTTATTCAAGTGAATATAATTTTCGATTGTAAAACACTTAGTAAAAGATCCAAAACGACTTTAGCACAAAATAAGTTTATAACTAATCAAAATACATAAAATATTTAGGAAATATGTATTTGCGAGAATGGGGGTTACAAAGATTTTCTCTTTCTCTCGCACAGGCCAGGCAAGACCGATATTACAAGATGAGCTTATAAGTAAAAAGGACCAAAGAGAAGAAAAAAAGTAGATGGAAATAAATCGTGAACTCTCTATTTTATTTCACATATTGATATTAATTCATTAATCAACAGTTGGACTGAACAGATTAATTGATATTTACAAAGGACTGTAAACGATAGGCAATCGAAGTAGGGGAATGTGAATCCGTTGCTTGTAAAGGTTGAACAACAAAAAGTAAGTCTTGGCTCACATATATATATATTTTCCCTATAGTGAATTTTTTGTGTAAAAAATGTTCTTGCTCCCAATTCTTAGAGGCAATTCAAACGAGTGTATTTATTGCAAGTGCAAAAGTATCATCCCCAAATTTTGTTGCAAATGCTACTAAAAATTCATTTGTTATAAGCCCATGCAAATAAAAACGTTTTACCTTTAAAATGAATTAAAAATAACTCTATATATTCTTTTCTTCGAATTTTGTTCCGTACAGACCCAATTTTTCAAAATATTGACCAAACTAGCCCATTTTCAAAAATATTTACCCAACTAATCCAGTTTAGGACACGTCAGCATTAACCACTATTGAAAATAATAGCATAGGTTATTTATATGTCATTATTTTCAATAGCAGAATCTGTTATAATTTGTTTCCACATGCCGCTTTTTAGAGTAACGACATCAGTTCACTTCTTTCCAATCGTGAACTTTCTGACTTGGAAAAAAAATACAAGTGTGACAACATCCTATTACTTATGCCGCTCTTCCCAAGAACGACATTCTCATTACTAATGTCGTTATTATAAAATGCGGCATTAGTTATAATAGTGATTACATATAAATAGTGACCTCATCTTCTTCTCCCCCTTTGACTTTAGATCTATTTTCCCCTACTCCCGAACCCGAAATCCTAAAATCCTAAAACCCAAAATCCCACACTTGAATTTTTTCAAAATTCATATCTTCTACCTTCCTCTCCCACCAAAATTCAACTCTACCATTCTGAAAATTTCCAACACTATCTATAGTCATCTCATTCTTCATCTACGACGTATTTTCAAGCTATCCACGTTACGGTCTAATTTCAATGAATTTTAATAACCATATGTTTTATATGCATGCATAAGTTATGCTTGTAAGTAGTTAATGACTTGAATATTTTTCCAATCTCTCCACCCAAATAGTCATTGTTTCGAACGACGACATTTGATAACTATTGCTGTTATCAGAAAAAGCGGCAACAGTTGCAAAGAATACAATAATATTTGTTTAAAAAAAATTGATTTATTGTCGTTCTTGTAAATAACGACATCTATTATCTCATGCCGTTGTTTGAAACAATGACTGTTTGGATAGAGAGTTTGGCAGAGAAGTTGTTTGGAAGAAATTTTTTCTGACCTCAATGTCGTTGTTGGTAATAACGGTATGTGATAACTATTACCATTATCGAATAGAGCGACAATAGTTGGGAAAAGATGTAATTTTTTGAAGTAAAAATTTGACTGATGGCGCTGTAGGAAACAATGGCAATAGTTATTTTCATGTCGTTATTCACAATAACGAATGTGGAGACAGAGAGTTTCGCAGAGAAGTTGTTTGGTTGAGAAAAATCAGATAACTGATGTCGTTGTTCCCACAAATGACATCACATGAACTGTTGCCGTTATTTTAAAGAGCGGCAACAGGTTTTATAAATTAATGAAAACTTTGTGCATGTTTTGAACTGATGTCGTTGTTGGGAATAACGTCATAGGTATCTGATGCCGTTGTTCTCAACAACGACATCAGTTAGTTTAGGTTTATTTAAAAAAAACACAGACATCAGAGCTTTTCTTCATGTATCATACTTCAACTTATCAATGATTCACGGCTATACTTTCGCATCGACAACAATTTTGCCAAACAATCAATATAAATATGTTTACATGCATACTCATGAAGTAGATAATTGTTGAATACCATATATCACAACATAATAATCAACAACGAAGAAGATCACATTTAACCCATAATGATCGTTTACAACATAAAATCCACAATTATCCACATTGATACAAAATTCATGAAGTACACAGTTATAAACTCACACAAATCCATACACCCCTTAAGTAGGCGTGTAGTGTTGCAGCTTACTTCTCTTCCGAGATGGGACTCTCCTCCTACGTTCTACAATATCCTGTGTCACGGGTACACGGGGACAACCTCCTCTTCATGTTGAGCTTCCTCTTCTAAAATTTGTTTTGCTTGTAGTTGAGAACCCTCTCTCGATCGACTTACACTCTTCCGCCGCTGCCCATGTGAAGATGATGATTCTGTTTGTCGTGATTGAGTGAGTCATGGTGGTGGTGGGGGAGATTGAGCTTCTTTTGGTGGGGGGGGGGGGGTTCTGCTCGTCTTGGTAGTGGGGAAGGTTGAGCTGTAGCTTGTGTTGATTCTAAAAGAGCAGCCAACGTCGGGCCGTTTCCA
This sequence comes from Hemerocallis citrina, assembly GCA_017893485.1. Lineage (NCBI taxonomy): Eukaryota > Viridiplantae > Streptophyta > Magnoliopsida > Asparagales > Asphodelaceae > Hemerocallis > Hemerocallis citrina. The sequence continues at coordinate 254,206,510 of CM030363.1, read as the reverse complement.
ACCTCTTCATGTGACAACTGACACGGTTGGAGGATTTCTCGGACTATCTCTTTGCAAGCTTTCTAGGCATTGCTTTTCAACACACGAGCACATTTTCTCGCAATATCCATGTGTTGTCAATCTACTACAATAATAAAATATAGTACGGGAAGTAAACCAAATTATGCGTAACAAGTATAAGCTAAATATGTATGAAGATTTTAAATTCCTAATTATTGACAAACTCATGACTGACCATGAATCGATAGGATGAGGCCTTTATTTGATACATAGGTTGAGAAGTAGAATGTGTCGGTTGTGGTTTGACTTGGTGCTTCGGGATTAGTATTTGGATACTTGCCGGGATAGCTGATCGTGGAGCAATAAACAACCGAGTAACACGACGGTACCATGCCATGTAAGCTTCTTGGAAAGAACCGTCGTATGGTACGATCCCTTCGAGCACCAAATCATACTTTATCTCATTCTACATTGCGACATGAGATCAATGGTGATCGACCCAATCCATAGACGACAATCGACCTTGACCAGTGATATTGTGTAGTTTACGGTCGTACATCCGGTTCTCCGGGATTCTTTGTTGTGCGTTAAATTTTCAGAGGACTTGATCGAGGTAGTGGAACTCCACGATGTTGAAATTTATAAGTGGAGCTCGTGTCATCCAAAGTTGTATGTTTGCTGTGCATAGTGGGGGTAGCATTTGTAGCCTTTCGGGCGTGAACGATGTCCAATTGACATACTCTTCCTGGAGCTGATCGAGCTCATTCCTATAATACGTCAACACTCCACGTGGGTTTATCTCTCCATGTGTGGCAGCCGGTCCAATAAACCCCTAAAGGAATCCTCATCACTAGTTCTCCTCAATCACTTTCCATGCATTTGAAAGAACCGTTATTCGAGGACGACCGAGGTGTATTCGTTCCCACCACCAAATATATAATAACCCCATCAGCCAAGTCATTTGTATCGATCCCATTACACAATTGTACAAAGCATGATAAAGAGAAGCCAACGCTGCACTTCCCCAACTACAACGGTCGACCCTAGGCATATTGAAAATCAAGGGAAGGTACATTAGATGGACGACATCACAAGAAGAATTCGGCATGCGAACACCACCAATCATACTAATTAAATCGGCCCGAGTGTAACATTGCACTTGGAAGTCAGTCGGTTCATCTCCCAAACTATTGTTGAACTGTGATAGAGCCATGAACGCCAGATTAATTCGTCAATGAAAACACCTTTGCCGTCCTCTTCAATCTCTCTCCCAAGATAATCTATGACTAATATTACTTTTTTGGACATGATATTACCGGCCGCAGCCACCCCATCGATTGGAAGTCCTGATATAATCGCTATATCTTGTAGGGTCACTATCATCTTGTTGGGATTGGGGCGTCAACCAACGCCCGTTGTCGCAGCGGAACTAAATAAAGCAATGAGGAAGTCGAAGTAGATGAGACGAATCAATTGAGCAAGCAAGTAGTTCCACCAATCTAATACATACACACCGATGACTTATCCCGGTTAGCTTTTGCTTAATCCGGAAGAAAATATAGGGAGAACTGATATTCAACTAGAAGAGATTATAAGGAGTTATTGATTCACTCAATACAAGGAATTAAACTCACTCACCAAGAACTATCTCTCTATCGAGCCTCTCTTTTACAATGGAGAAAATAATCTATGAAGTACTCTACTCTCATAAAGGAGGAGTTTACAATATATATAGAAGAATAGAGAGAAAACCTAGGTCTAATCTTGATTCTCTGTCGTCCGATATAACTTGGAAAAGAAGTAACTGAATAGGAGCCGTACGATCTAACTTGGAGTTGAAGAATGGGTTGAAATGACCTAACAAATCGAGGCACAAAACGAACACAGCGCCACGGTCGGTCGACCGTCCACCTCTCGGCCAAACCCAGTGCAACTGCGGTCGGGGGTGCGGCTGACTACAACTTGGGACAGTCGACCGCAACTATGCCTGCACCTTGCTGCTGCTGTTTTCTTCTACTCTCTTCGACGCTTTGACCTCCGTGCTTCATCTGACCTTCTTCTCTGAACCACGAGTGTTAAAGACACATTCCTAACAAACTCCATCTTGGATTGCTTACGAGTGCTATCACATGATGTGTTATTCATCTTCAAACTCTAATGAATTCCACTTGCAAATAAAACTTAGAACAATAGCTTCTTCTTTTAGTTGAAATAATCTCTATCCAATCTCACCAAATCCAGTATACCCCTTCAAGTGTACACCTCCGTTGATGTACTCACGAAGTTGCCAAACTCCACACGAACTCCACCTACCTTTAGTCTTCTCCACCTCTCGAGGATATTCGAACGTCGTGGTCTCGTCTCGATGAATCTAGTTGCGAAAAACTAGCTGAGCTTCCCGGAATAACGGGAAAAGGAGCAACACTTGCGTAAGTATTTCGGATTCTCCAAAGCTTGTAGAGATTATTTTGGCTTGGCCCAACCACTCTCATACCTCTAATCACCTTATGACGACCCTAAAAAATAGACAGAACTCTACCTCGAGCTGTGTACCTACAACCCGTGCATTAAGAGTTTCTGAGGAAATCAGATTTCATTTCAGCAGAGGAATATGCAAAATATTCTTTAAAGTGAACATATTTAGACCTGACATCTTCAACTCAACTATCCCCTCACCTACTACTTAACAAATCTCTCCCGTTCCCATTGTCACACAACGATCCATAGTAGACTTATATGTAGAAAACAACTTCCTCCCAGAGCAAATATAAGAAGAACTCACCGAGTCAAGAAACCAACTAGAATCCACTTCTAAAAAATTTGAAACAAGAAGACACGAATCACCTGAATTAAAGGCACTAATCACATTAGCGGTTGAACTCCCGTTCTTTGCACTCTCCTGATTCTACAACTTCCAACAATTTTTCTTGATATGCCCTGGCCTCTTGAAATATCGGCAACGGATCGAATCCTTTTGCAAAGCACTTTGTCTTCCTCCCGAAGGACCATCCACTTCTAGACAACTTGTGGGAATAGACGGTGATTTCTGAGTCTCCTTCCTAAGTTGATTTTTTTTTAATGCTTTGATTACACCATCTACCGAAATACTCTTCTTGGTAGATCTACCGTGTAGCATGGTAGTGAAAAAAGGCTCGTACGAATCCGGCAGTAAATATATTAGGTTGAAAGCTTTATTTTCCGCACACACAATTGCGTTGATCGCCTTAAGTTAAGATAATACATTATTGTACTTTGTAATGTGGTCTTGGAGATCGGTACCTTCCTTCATAGATAAACGGAACAACTTCCTTTTCCAATGCACCTGATCTAATAACGACGAACCAGAGTAGTCAGCTATGAGTTTTTCCCACAAACTCACCACATCAGTTTCTTCAAGAAATCTGCACTTGACCTCATTCGCCAAGGATAGTCGGATCATACTTATGGCTCTTTCACAAATATCTTCCCAACCTTCATCCTTCATATCAGTTGGTTTTTCTTTCTTCTTAATGGCTAACTGCAAACATTCTTGAACAAGGACATCATACATGTCAGTCTTCCAAAGATTGAAATTGATCTTTCCATCGAACTGCTTGATCTTCAAAATACTGTGGCTTGTCATCTTAACCGAGGGACTCGGCAACCCGAAGCTCTGATACCAGTTATTAGGATTGGGACGTCAACCAATGCCCGTTGACGTAGCGAAACTAAATAGAGCAATGAGGAAGTCGAAGTAGATGAGACGAATCAATTGAGCAAGCAAGTAGATCCTAACACAAACACACCGATGACTTATCCCGGTTAGCTTTTGCTTAATCTGGGGGAAAATATAGGGATATTCGACTATAAAAGATTACAAGGAGTTATTGATACACTAAATACATGGAATGAAACTCACTCACCAAGAACTATCTCTTATCGAGCCACTCTTTGCAATGGAGAAAATAATCTATGAATTACTCTACTCTCATAAAGGAGGAGTTTACTGTTGTTTCTTGGTTTTGATGACTACAACACAATCAAAGTTGTTCTATCACATATATCTCTTGCAGAGTGTATCAAAGTCAATACCATGGTGAAATACACAAAAGTCTCAAGCTCAAGACGAAGACTGATAAAGCTTTCAAGAGTAATTCATCAAGCTTCAAGACATCAAGATAAAGGCTCAAGCTCAAGACAAAGACTCAAGTTCAAGACAAGACTCAAAGTGCTTCAAATGTTTAAACAAAGTGTCTTGTAATATTGTATTTTTTCTTCGAGTCTTAGAAACTTGTAATAGCCTTGTCACACACACTCACACATACTTTAGATAATCTGAGTATTTTACAAAATCAAAATATCAAAACAAGCTTGAATAAGTCCAGCTATATGAGTACCGGTCGACCGCTTCTTGGAACCAGTCGACTGTCATAGTACGAAACTACATGAACTCATACAAGCTCTGGCCAGTCGACTCATTATGGCAACCTAGTCGACTGTTCAAGCCGTTTCGACAGCTTTCCGAATTTAAAACTTGTTTTTTAAATTCAAAACTTTTATATCCGTTTTATTACGGTTTATGGAACTGTTTTACAGCATTCCTTGATTCTTACTTTTTAAATAGATTATAGGAATCATTTGGAAAAGGTTCCAAGTATTTTTTAGCTTTCAAGTCTTTTGTTTTCAACAAGAACAAGTGTTCAAAAGTATACAAACTTTCTAAGACTTGGTTCTCTGAATTTCAGTTTAATATAACATTGATTTCGTTTTAGCTGAATTCATAAGTTGACCTAATAGCCACTATACAAACCACTATCACATACAAGGCTATAGGTTGTTGTAAACTCAATTTTTGTTGTTGTTTTCACTCTCGGGTTGTGAGAGTGGTCCTCTCGGTTGGAGAATAGGACTCTTGGTTTTAGAGTCAGTTTCACTCTAGGGTGTAGAGTGGGTTTGCTCTCTCTAGTGGTGAGAGAGGTCTACGGATTTGACATTGTTGTTATCAAAGGCCGTAGAGTATTCTTGTACTTTTTTAAGAAAAGTGGAAAATCTCAAGTAGGTTGTTTGGGGACTGGATGTAGGTCGGGAGGACCGAACCAGGATATATCGTTGTGTTTGGCTATGATTGACTCTCTGTGGTTGTATTCTCTCATCTTGCAGTTTCAATTTCTCTGAGTTTTATTTCAAAAACTTGTCTGGTAAGTCGACTGGTTTTCCGCTATAAGTCGACTAGTCATACTTGTAACTCTTCAGTAAAATACTCTTCTTATCTGATGCACCAGTCGACTGTATATCTATTTTCAGTCGACTTAACAGTACGAAAAGTTCAAGTTTTTAATTAATTTTTATACAATACTATGAAGGCCAATACCATGAAGGCCAATCCACACAAAGGCCACCCTTATTCGATGGAACAAATTATAACTATTGGAAGTGTAGAATGAAGATCTACCTTCAGTCCATCAACTATGAGATTTGGAACATGACTGAGATAGAATTCACCACTTCTACAATTCCCTATGCACAATGGAACGATGACATGAAAAGCAACATAATGAACAATGCAAAGGCGATGGATGCTTTATTCTGTGCACTTACCAAAGAGGAATTCAATCGTGTGTCAAATGCAATAACGGCTCATCAAATTTGGCACACACTCGAGATAACTCATGAAGGTACTAATAAGGTTAAAGAATCTAAGATACCTGTTCTTGTTCACAGGTTCGAGATGTTTCGTATGAAGGAGAACAAGAATGTGTCGGACATGATAACACGTTTCACGGACATTACAAACTCTCTTGTGGCCCTTGGAAAGACGTACTCGCAAGCAGAAATAGTGAGGAAAGTTCTTCGTGCCCTAACCCCGGAAGGAAGACCACCGCCATAGAAGAAGCCAACGATTTAACACAACTATCTTTTGAGAATCTTGTGGGAAATCTTATAGCATGCGAAGTACAACTTGAAGAATGCAAGAAGGATCTAGAACCTCAACAAGCAAAGAAGAAGACACTCGCTTTTAAGGCCATGTCGGATTCCGAAGTTGAAGAAGAAGACGAAGAAGAAATAGCCATGTTCACTAGCAAGTTCAAGAAATTTTACGAAAATGTAAATTTAATTCCAAGTTTAAAGATACTAATGGACTTCCCACTTGTTTCAAGTGTAACAAGACAGTTCATATGAAGAAGGATTGCCCATTAGAAAATGCGAAGTCAAAAGGGAAGGCTCCCAACTTTAAGAAGGGCAAGTACACAAAGAACAAGTATATGAAGAACAAGAAGGCATATCAAGCAACTTGGGATGATAGCGAATTTTCATCGGAAGAAGGGAATGAGGAGTCAAACGAAGTAGCGAACGTATGTTTCATGGCTACACAAAACGATTTAAGTGAAAACTTTGATTCAAATGACTTATTAGATGATTTTAATGAAGTTTTTCAAGAACTTAAGAAGGAGAAAATTAGAGTTAAAAATTTAGAGAAAGTCAATCAAATATTTTCTCAAGAAAATCTTGACTTATATGTTGAAGTCAAATCTTTAAATTCTCGACTTTCAAATTTGGATGTAGATCTTGTATCTCTTAAGAAAAATTATGAAGTGATATCCAAGAATGTATCTAAATTTAACAAAGGAAAGGAGAATTTAAATGAAGTTCTCCAAAATCAAGTTCAATCTAATAAAAGATTTGGACTTGGTTTTCAAAAGACTCTTGAAAAACATCATTCTTCTAAGAATACTAGCAGTAATAAGACTGATTCTATTTCTAGTGTGAAGAACAAATTATATGAGTTTTTTGAGAAACCAAAAACTATTGTTTTTTATGAAAATAATAATTCTGTAGTTCAGATCTGTCAACTGAACCCTAATGTCAGTCGTCTGTCCAGAGGCTTGGAGTCTTATTCAAGAGACGAAAACTCAGGTAAGTCGACCTATTTTACCTCCCAGTCGACTGACTTCTCATAACAGTCAACTGAAAGGTACAATAAAGTCGACTGGACAGACTAAAAATATTTGGGTTCCAATCAACCTGAGTCTAAATGATAGAATTACTTATATAAATTCTTATGTTCTTAACGTATGTAATTCTGTAAATTATATTTCTGCTTTTGGTGGTAAATCAAACTCACTTTGGGTTTGGTTTCTCCAAAACTAATCCCTTTCAGACCCAATGAAAATGGTACCATATTCGCAATGCTTATTTTATAGGGACCTAAAGGAGAACGTTGGATACTTGACAGCGGATGCTCCAAGCATATGACTGATCATGCTAATTTTCTTTCTTTCATACAAGTGATAGATGGAGGAGCAGTCACATTCGGTGACAATAACAAAGGGAAGATTATTGGAATATGCATGGTCGGTAAGAACACTACCCTTACTATAGAAGAAGTATTTATAGTTAGTGGATTAAAGCATAATCTGTTAAGTATTAGCCAACTTTGTGATAAGGGATATAAAATTATTTTGGAAAAAGATGCATGTTTAATATATGATTCATCTATGCAAAATGTTATTTTTCAAGGTTTTAGGAAAAACAACATTTACGAGTTATGCTTAAAAACAAATGAATTTTCTAATATTTTTTGCTTAGTAGCTTCTAATAATGATTCATGGCTTTGACATAAGAGATTTGGCCATGTAAATATGAGAAATATTGCTAAATTGTCTAAATACAACTTAGTTAAAGGACTGATAAGACTATCTTTTAAGAAGGATAAGTTATGTGATGCATGTCAACTAGGAAAACAAGTCAAATCTATTTTTAAGACAAAAGAAATAATTTCTACTAGTAGGCCTCTCGAATTAATCCATATAGATTTATTTGGTCCTACTAGTGTCGCTTCTTTAAATAAAAGTAGATATGTATTTGTTTTAGTAGATGGTTTTTCAAGTTTGCATGGATTTTCTTTTTAAAACATAAATATGATGCCTTTGAAGAATTTGGAAATTTCTGCAAACGAATTCAAAATCAAAAATCTCTAACCATAGTCACTATTAGAAGTGATCATGGTGGAGAATTTGAGAATGAAATGTTTTCAGAATATTGCAACAAGAATGGTATAACACATTTATTTGCATTTCCTAGAGCTTCACAAAAAAATGGAGTGGTTGAAAGAAAGAATCGGACATTGCAAGAGTGTGCACATACTATGCTTGTTGAAAGCAATTTGCCTAAGTACTTCTGGGCTGAAGCTGTTTCTACAGCATGTTATGTTTTAAATAAAATATTGATTAGGCCCAAGCTTAAGAAAACTTGTTATGAACTACTCTATGAAAGAATTTCTAAAGTATCATATTTTAAAGTATTTGGATGTAAGTGTTTCATATTAAACACTAAAGATAATTTAGATAAATTTGATGCTAGATCTAATGAAGGTATCTTCATTGGATACTCAAATAGGAGTAAGGCATATAGAATTTTCAATAAGTCAACTTTGACTATTGAAGAATCTATGTATGTTTCATTTGATGAATCCTTGCCTTCATCTACTGTTATTAAAGATGATGAAATTGAATCATCACCTTTAAATAACGTTATTAAATTACTAGAGCAAACTACCCTAGACAAGTCGACTGATAAGGATCTCAAGTCAACTGATATGAATCAGTCGGCTGATGGACTTGTTAAGTCGATTGATCCTATTATGATGACTCAAACTTTACCAAAAGCATTTGTTGAAGTTAGAGATCATCCTCATGACTTAATAATTGGTGACATTTCACATGGTATTCAAACAAGATCTCATGTTAGCATGATTTCTCATACGGCTTTCTTGTCGGATGTTGAACCGAAGAATATACAAGAAGCTTGTGATAATGAATTTTGGATGAATGCCATGCAAGATGAACTTAACCAATTTATAAGAAATGATATAGGGGACCTAGTTCCACGACCTCCTGATCATACTATAATTGGTACCAAATGGGTATTTAAGAATAAGTTAGATGAATCAGGACAAGTCGTTAGGAACAAGGCTAGATTAGTTGCTCAAGGATATAATCAAGAAGAAAGAATCGATTTTGATGAAACATATGCTCCTGTTGCTACACTAGAATCAATTAGGATCTTATTATCTTTTGCGTGTTTTATAAATTTTATAATTTCCAAATGGATGTTAAAAGTGCTTTCTTGAATGGATTTATTAAGGAAGATGTTTATGTTAAGCAACCACCCGGTGCCCAAACCACGTTTTTAAATTGAAAAAAGCTTTATATGGCCTTAAACAAACACCTCATACTTGGTATGATCGGTTAAAAACTTTTCTCTTAGAAACTGGTTTTGAAATAGGTAAAGTAAATACTACCTTGTTTATTAGGAAAATAGAGACAGATATTTTAATCATACAAATATATGTAGATGATATAATTTTTGGATCTACTAATAGTAATCTCTGTCAAGAGTTTGCTAATACCATGAAAAATGAGTTTGAGATGAGTCACATGGGTGAACTCAACTATTTCCTTGGACTATAAATAAAGCAGTCACAAAATGGCATATTTATTAATCAAGAAAAATATGCTAAGGAATTACTCAAATGGTTTGGCATGGATAGCACTAGTAGTAAGACCACACCTATGGCTACTACTACACTTGACAAAGATGATTTAGGTAAGAGTGTCGATCAAAAACTCTATCGAGGTATGATTGGCTCACTCTTATATATAACTGCTAGTAGACCAGATATTATGTTTAGTGTATATTTGTGTACTAGATATTAGTCAAATCCCAAAGATTCTCACTTAAAAGTTGTGAAACGTATTTTAAGATACATTAAAGGCACGTTTGAATATGGTTTGTTTTAGCCACGCACCGATAATTTTCAACTTTTGTCATATAGTAATGCTAATTTTGCTGGTAGTAAAACTGATCGTAAAAGTACTAGCGGAACTTGTCACTTTTTGGGACATTCATTAGTATCTTGGTACAGCAAAAAGCAAAATTCGGTATTCCTATCTACTATAGAAGCTGAATATATTACTACAAGTTTGGCTTGTGCCCAAATTTTGTGGATGAAACAAACTTTATTTGATTATGATATTTCATTTTTAAAACCTGCTATAATCTGTGATAATATCATTGCTATTAATTTATCTAAAAATTCGGTTCAACACTCACGTACAAAACATATTGATATTTGACATCATTTTCTACGTGATCATGTTTTAAAGGGAGATATACCTTTGGATTTTATTTCTACTGATAAACAAGTAGCAGATATATTTACCAAACCATTTAAGGAAGACACCTTTATCAACTTTAGAAGATAACTAGGAATCTGCTGTTTTCATGACATTTCTTGAAAATTTATTTTGTTTAAGTTGACTTAAACGTCATTTTCAGTCGAATTACAAAGTATTTTCGTTCTCTATATTTTGGATGAATTTTGTGTTCTGGACGCTCGACTGTTTCAGTAACCATTAGACCGACAGAAGTGTAGCGCCCCGATTCCCATATAACTGGGAAACCGTGACACATGCCAAGATCTTTCCTTCAATTAGTCACGATACACAAAATGCTGGAAATTAAAACTTTTATTCAATACAGAGTTACCCCGCAGTAATTACAAATATCAGTTGTAATACCAACTGTAGCGCCTGCCCTTTTTCCTTTTTGACTCCAAACTCAATTCTTCCAATTTCTATATCACTTTAACCATGAACTAAGATAGTTGTGTTTCAGGAAAAATTTCGGCAGAGTCTCCCCTGTAATTTTTACCCCGAAACACAAAAAGCTTACGGAATTCTGCTCTAAATTCCATAGCTCACATCACAGGCAATAATATCACGGGCTCCCCAGGCCAAAATGAGCATCATCACACAGGCAATATATACATGTGCTCTGGGGGCCAAACTCATGACGGTTTATCAATTATTAATTAAAAATCATAAATCCTTTTGAAAACGTAGTAAGTTTTTAGAAAATAACTTATAAAAGCTTACCACAGCGCCCGGTACTCCACAACGAGATGGGTACGGATCCAAACCATACCATGCCACTCCACACTCTACTCTCCATCATCATCCACATACTTATACAGCAAAAATACAATTTAAGTCATAAAATGCGCTATTCACACAATTTAAACCTTAAGTGACCATGGTAAAATGAAGCTCCGTCCACAGAGTCTACACCTCACCTCTGCACCGCTGAGGACCTGTAACAGTAGGGGCCTAGGTAGTCCAGAGACTCCCTAACCCCCCAAACACTAAGGGGTTAGCCATTTCTGGTGTGAGTATAATTTATTAATAAGCAACTCAATTAAACTTATAAGTAAAACAGAATGAACTTACGAATACCAAAATAAACCTGAGCATGTAAATATCATAAATGGAATTTCACATCAAATACTCGCTGCATCACTTCCTGTATGCATATCCACACTTGCTCACAAACATACTTAACTTTAATTTGGAAAATCATTTCCAAATTAATTGCTTAAGGCCCATCACTTTACGCCTTATGCAAATATTCCTTTCCAATTTCATATCACATAACATCGTATTCATTCATTCTTACAACATATCATCACGTCTCGCAATACATCACTTTCACACTCATAATTCATCTTAAATGGAAAATAAACGTGTATCCTAATTTCCTAGTGTTTGTGTATGCCATGACCTGAGTCTAATGCAACAATACAGAATATAGAACAGATGCACTTAATCTAATGTCAGCAAGATTCTGGTTGCACATGCATCCCATACTACATGTGACCCAGGTCAAGCCAACATACTTAGTCCAATGCAAGCGAGACTTGGAAATGTATGCATCCCATACTACATACTTTCCAAATCAAGCCGTTGTTTCTAAGTTAGGGATTCGAACCCTCGCTATGCAATGCATTCTAATTTGGTCTACTTCCTGTTCCTGATAGTATGACATGGTTGGGTTCAAAGCCGTGATGGACTTAAAGATATACCGCAGTATACCTATAGCATTGTCTTTCTATCGGACCGCTGTCCGTACAACCCGTTCGTGTCCACTAGCATAAACCTGGATCCTATTCAACAGTCGTGACGAACTTAAAGATATACCGCAGTATACCTATAGCATTGTCTTTCTATCGGACCGCAGTCCGTACAACCCGTTCGTGTCCACTAGCATATACCTGGATCCTATTCAACAGTCGTGACGAACTTAAAGATATACCGCAGTATACCTATAGCACTGTCTTTCTATCGGACCGCAGTCCGTACAACCCGTTCGTGTCCACTAGCATATACCTGGATCCCATTCAACAGTCGTGACGAACTTAAAGATATACCGCAGTATACCTATAGCATTGTCTTTCTATCGGACCGCAGTCCGTACAACCCGTTCGTGTCCACTAGCATATTCCTGGATCCCATTCAACAGTCGTGACGAACTTAAAGATATACCGCAGTATACCTATAGCATTGTCTTTCTATCGGACCGCAGTCCGTACAACCCGTTCGTGTCCACTAGCATATTCCTGGATCCCATTCAACAGTCGTGACGAACTTAAAGATATACCGCAGTGTACCTATAGCATGGTCTTTCTATCGGACCGCAGTCCGTACAACCCGTTCGTGTCCACTATGAGTACTAAGTACAAGAACTTATCTAAGTCCCAGATAAAATGCTAAAACATCATTGAAACCCGATAGCGCATAATTACCACACTGCGATATGCAGATGGCTCCTCATCAATTATCTGATGAAATAATTCAAGAAGTAGCAGTAGCTGTAACCCAGGCTACGCTCATCGTAATTTAACACAATCAGACTTCTAGAAGGGTGGGGAGATCCCCAGCAATCCCCTAGTGGGCGACTCTCAGCTATTTAGGAGCTCAAGTCCCCAAGCTAACTTAAACTTGAAGTTTAGTCTAATCAGCAGGTTGCTAGCTTACAACGTCCATAACTTCCAACACACGATACAAAATTACTTGATACTATAAAACCTCATATACTCTCAATAGCACATTCTTCTTGCACTCGCTGTACCTTTCCAATAGCATAAGATTTTGCTCACTCATCGGAAATTCTCGATTCCGGGTCCTATGGAGAGGTGGGAGTGTCTATTTCAACTTCCTAGTTCAGCACCTCTTTCAGACTCTATCGTTTGAGTTCTCGAAAACACAAGTTCCATCAGGTGTACGAACGGAGAGAAACTAGTTTACTTAGCCAATAATACTTCGACTAAGATTGGGTCCGTTCCATCCTTGGAAAATCATAACTCTCAACCTATAAACTGGAATTACAAAATTTCAGATATGTTAGAAAGCTATGACTCCCTACTACGACTCTCTAGTTGGTCAATTTCCCAAATTTACCTTAAAAGCATGCTTCTTAACAAAGCTTATAAAAAATGAGTTGTTCTTTACCATACAACTCTATCTCTTAGCATTCCACTTATCATACAATGATAATCAAAATTCTCCAACGTTCCCATAGGCTAAGAATTCACATACACATCACAACACCATGTATATATATATCTACACAATACGTCCCCATCACACTGAATGATTAAAATCACATCCATTTACCATATACACGCCCATTTACCACATAACTTTTAACAAAAGAACCTTCAGTATTTCAAATTAAAACTTCATTTTAGCTGAATTAAACAAGGATTGCTTCAAACCGCCTAAGATTTTATCACAACAATAAACATGCATTTAGTATAATCATACTCACAAATTGTCCCGCGAAGGCTCGAAGCGCCACCACGCATCCAAAGCCGCTACTATATCCTATCATCAAAGTTCAAAGCAATCAAGGCTCAAGCATCCAAAACAGTTATGGAAAAAAAATAATAATACTAACTCCAATATCACACAGGCATTCTATTGAACGCCTAGGATGCACACGCGCTTTGCACGTAATCACTCAAATCGTCCAAACCAATTATAAAAGCTAATAACAACATCCCAAATATCACACAAGCGTTTATTGAACGCTTGGGATATACACGTGCGATGCACGCAATAAACTAATGCCGACGAGATTCTTATTTCCAAACAATTACTAAATCACCCCCAAAATATTCTAATAGCCCCACTACAATTTCTATTACTATACGAGAATTAATTCATATCCATATAATTCTCTTTTACAAACCCAAAACCCAAATTTACTAATAACTTACAATCTCTTTAACAATCCACTAATTTCTCACATCTACCACTTCCAACATCTCCAAATCTCTCTACCCCAATATTCCTACTCAATAAAATTTAACCCGACTAAATTTTATACAATAAAATAATTAGGGTTTTACCTTCCGAAATCCAATCGAAAATCCGACGCCACCACCACGTAGAGAATCCCTCCATTAGTCTACCCCTCGATTTAATTTGGAATCGACGAAGAATCGGAGGGGATTTGAGCATGGGCAAGTGATCGGCGATGGGTTCGGCTGAGGTTTCTTTTGGGTCGGGATGGGAACGGAAGGGAAGAAGATGGAGAAGGAAGAAGATGGAGGAGGGATGGGGTTCGTTTCCTTCGGCTGGGCACGAACGGGAGGAGGAGGGGAGGGTCGGGGCTCTTTTGGGTCGGTTTGGGAACGAACGGGAAGAAGAAGAAAGGAGATGGTGGTCGGGGCTTCTTCTCGATCGGCCGGCATGGACGAACGGGAGGAAGGGAGGAGGAGGCCGGGGGGTGGGTTCTTCTCCTTCGGTCTGGGAAGCAAACGGAAGAGGGAAGAAGAAGAAGAGAAGAAGGAGAGAAGGTGGGAGAGTGGGGTTTTATAAGGGATAAATAAATAAATAGATAAATAAATGATATAAGGGGGATATTACATATAAGCCCCCTAGTCCTCAATACATTCCAAATAAAACCCAATTCTCTACTTTAATATTATAAACAATACAAAAATACATTAAAACCACTCCGTAATACTCCGTATAAAAATAATTTAATTCCAAAAATAATGATAAAATAAGGTAGACAATATATCTTATTTTTCTCGATTAAAAATAATTGTTATCGGAAAATACATATTCGCGCGAAATTCTCAATCGCGCACACATTTTGATGCAAAATAGCCATATGCTATTTTCCAGGTCGTTACAAGAAGTTTTACTTGATGTTTCGTTTGATTTAATTTTCTCTCGACTAAGTCGACTGATATCAAAACCAGTCGACTGTCGCGACATTAGTTTGGTTTTTCTAATTCTGACTCGTCACTTAACTGAGGCATCTCCCTCTCTCTTTCTTTTACCCTCTTTTCGATCTCAACCCTTCATTCAAACCTACTTTTAATCTCAACCGCACCCCTCAAGTAAAATCCCTATTCTTCTCATTTCCCTTTCACTTTTACTTTTTCCCAATTTCAAGTCGGCTGCTCTAAAGACCACTTCGTTGCTGCTCTTGAAGCTCTTGAAAATTTCGACGTTTGCTGCTTCTGGCGTTGAATTCATTTTGAGTCTCTTGAGTCCTTGTGCTCCTTTCTCTAGTTGTGGGTAACCATCTTTTGATCTCTCTCTCTTTTTAAAAGTTTTCTAGTTTTTCAACAATACCTAAACCTAAGAGAGCTAAAGGTTCTAATGTAGAAGAAGGTCAATCTTCTCAGAACTACCTTCAATACTTAAGGAATCCCAATCTTGTTGAGAAATTTTTTCTCATCTATCAAATTACAATATTTCTGGGTAGATTTGTGAATTTTCCTGATTTAGATAGGTTCTCCATCGCCCCATTGTTTGAACAATGTGGATTATTTGACTTAATTTCCCTTATCAATCAACCCTATTACTATCCACAACTTATCTATTTGTTTTATACAAATATAAAGGTTTCCACCTCCGAGGATGGTAACGAAATATTTTTTACTACTACGGTGAAAAATATCCGTATGAGGTTAACTCCTGAAAAATTGGCAATTATTTTGGGTATCCCTAATGAAGGGTTAGATTTGGGTGAAATAGAGATGGATGAGGATTCTATATTGTCAAAAATTTTCTTGTCTAACCAAGGTCCTCCTATGATCAATAAATCGATTACGCTGCTAACTAAGCTCGTTGCAAGAATCTTGTCGTATAACATTATCCCTAAAACGGGTAGTTACGACCAATTTTCATATGAATTGCAACAAGCCGTGTATGCAATTTTTGGTAATATTCAAATCAATTGGAGTCGAGTCATTTTCAATCATCTTCATAAGGCTCACACCTCTTTCCTTCCTTTTGGTGCACTTCTTACTCATGTTTTCAATTTTTATGAAGTTGATCTTGATTTCGAGTCGAGTGTTGTTACTCACTATGAGTCTTTTGATTGTGCGAGTTTAGCTCGTATGAAAATCCTTAACTCTCCTCCTCGGTCTCCTCAAAAGAATGTACCTCATATTCCTTTAGTCACTTCTGGTCATCGGTCTTCTGCTTCTAATTCTTCTCGTCCTAGAGCTGTCTTTGCTGATCCCGAGAGTCTTTATACTTCGGTTAATTATCTCATGGATCGTACCGATCTTATCCTAACAAGACAATATACTCTTGAGGCTAGCCTTGTTAACCTTACTCACATGTTCACTCAACAATTTCCACAACCTTCTCCTGCCTCCATAAGTGATGACGACGAAGAAGAAGAATAAACTTGATGTATTTTTTATTTTCAATTATGTTTTTCTATCTTCTATTTGTAATCTGCAACAATGTACTTGATTTCTTATATATAAATGTGTTATGATTATGCAATGTTGATTTTGTTCTTTATGATGTATCCTTCCTCCTTATGTTTTTGTTGAAGACAAAGAGGGAGAAAAATATGGTTTTGTGGTTTATATGGTTTTTTGTGTTTATATATTTTTTGTGTGCATGTTTTATTTTTTGTGCATGTTTTATATATGTGCATATTATACACTATTTAGGGGGAGCTTATTTCACATTTGTATATCTTTAAATTATGTGTGACATCTTGGTATGTATATTGTTATTATTATAAGTTATTGTGCTATTGTAATACCCCGATCTTTTATTTAAAGATTATTTGTTTATTCATATGGTGTGCTGGTATAGCATGTTGACCAATATTTTCTCCTATGAGTATTTTTCCTTGAAGCCCAATGTCGCTTTATTCATTTTCTTTTTTATTGTGCCCAAATGAATTTAAGCCTATTTTTGTGTAACACTTCTTATACATTATATTTTAGTACAACTTTATTAGTGGGTGTGCATGCACGTGCATTCCGCATGCACGAGCATTGAACACCTTTTCTTTGGCCGGATTGTGAGTAGGATAGTGGGGTTTTGTGTTTACACGTGCACTTTATGTACACGTGCAATGAGCACATTTCTTGACCGGATTGTGGGTGTGTGGGCTTAGATCATGGGTAGTTGCTTTTGGGGTGTGGGTAGTTTCTCAAACTTCCGGATTGATCTCAGCCTTTGATCTCCCAACTTCCGAATGCATCTCCACCCTCCATCTCACTCTAGCTTATGTATAAATACCCCCTACTATTCCCTATCTCTTTTACACTAAAATTTTCCTGAGATTATAGAGAGTATCTGTGAGTTGTGTGGGTGTTTCTGTGGAGGCAAGCAGCATTGCTGAGGAGCCCGGTGTGGAACAAAGGGACAAGAAGTGCTGCGCTATATTGAAGGACTTTGCGGGATTTCGTTATTTTCTTCACAAAAGGTGGCTGTTTCTCAGGACTTCTAATGTAGGAATAATACTACAATTGTTATGATTGATACCATGTTATAGGAAGGGAATTGATTGCCGTAGAAATTGCTTGAACATGCTGTTAATGTTGAGAACGAGATTGTCGGTACAGTCGACTGCCACAAGAGTCAGCCGACTGGTACGAGACAATATTTCTTATAGTGTACTGATGAACATGTGTGTGAGTAGACATGATGGTGTGATTGTTAGATGTATATTTTCCCTATGACACATATGATGGAGGGAAGGCAATAAATGAATGGAAAAGAACCAATGGTGAATTATAATTATCGGCACAGTCGACTGCCATATGAGTCAGCCGACTGGTACCGTATTTTGAGTACGACCTGTTTGGAAGTTTCATGAATTAAGATATTCTTTTATGTAGACTCAGCATGATAATTCGAGAGTCATATCTTTATCTTCGTACGACAGTTATGAATATGTATGAATGCATGTTTAAAATATTTTCCCTAAAGAAAGAGTATACTAGTGAAGTGAGAATTCATGTTGAGAGACTACTGAACAAAAAGAGACTCTGCTTTTGAAACATGACTTTATGCGTACTGTAAATTGACACCATGATGCAAGTGCATGTGAGAACTGTAATTAATCTCTTTTTTGAAAATGGATCTGTCCAGTCGACCGAATGCGTGTAGCAAGTCGACTGACCTGGACTTTGAATTGTGCTGTTTGAAATCCTAGAACAGACGACTGATGGACGAACAGTCGACTGTCCTGGGGACAATATTGTGAACATGGAAGGTTGCGGGACAGGCGACTGGTTGTGTACAACAGTTGACTATCCCGAGCTGTTATGAATGATGCTATACGTGACTGTATAAGTCGACTGGTATTCTTCCAAGTCGACTGTACAGAGTGGACTTTTGATAATTTGATTCATGTTATTTACTGTTGGTAATGATGAACTTTATGCTTTTATCGATGGATTCTGGTTATGGCTGTATGAATTATGTGAAAGGAATCATAAATGAGAATTGAGAACTAAATGAATAATTATGAAAGGCTAATCATGATGAGAAAGTCTGTGAGACTCTAAAATGAATTACGAGCTGATGATGCTCAATTGGGTATTGTGAATTTGAAATTGAACGAAGGAGTAGCTAAGTCTCCCCGGCAGTGAAATGAAATGAATTGAGAAATAGACCAGGTTGGTCAAGTGAAATGAAATGATAAGTCCGGTTGATGGAGAGGCTAACTCTAGAGCTTGATTTTTATTCATGATTCTAATGTAACTTTAATACATAGTGTGGAGGTGATGAAGGTGAGAGAAAAACATGAGTATGAGAGCTAGGGTACGGTGCGGGTGTGTGAGCCGCAGAATGCATGCTTGATGCGTCAAGACATGGCGCGAGCACAACTCAGTAATGATCGGACTCTAGTCACGCTTGTGGGATGTTTTGGTGACTGCAAGAGGAGTGTGTTCAGGGAGGAGGCTGAATTGTCGCAGAATGCATGCTTGACGAGTCAAGACATGGCGCGAAATTCTACTCCAGGGGCCAGGATACATGCTTGTACTCATAGAATCATCTAAGATACTCATTGGAATTACAGAAGTAGAGTAAGTCATGGCGGGGGATTGAACCCTACAAAAATGAAGAACGATTAAGAGGCTTGCCCTCGAACCTATGTAGTATGGGATGCATAGAATTCGAACAAGTGTGCATTAGTGTCATGTGTTAACTAAATAAATTGCATTAAGGATTAAGTGCACAATCACGACACGACATCTCTAAAAGTTCCCTTTGATTTTACATGCTTATTATGAACAAGATTGTGATTTATAAGAAATGAGATTCATTATACTGTTTCTGGCATAGAGAGGATGGCCATGTATAATTATCGTCGGTTGAATAAACTGACGTACCCACAGTGTTGTATGCAGGATAAATTACATGTAAGGAGGAATGGATGCATAAAGAGTTTATCATGTTGTTGTTCATTTATGTAAATATTGTATATTTTGCTTCCGCTGTGTAAATTCAAATGTAATGTGTTGTAAACTCTGATGTAAAAGAAAAGTTTTAAAATTCCTTGTAAAATTGTATGTGAAGGAAGCGAAAAGATCCTGTAGAACATCTCGAATTCAGTAATTTGGGATTCGGGGCGTTACAGCTATCATCATCACAAAGTGAGAGAATGTTGATTCTTGGTTTTGATGACTACAACACAATACAAAGTTGTTCTATCACATATCTCTTACAGAGTGTATCAAAGTCAATACATGGTGAAATACACAAAAGGCTCAAGCCCAAGACAAAGACTGATAAAGCTTTCAAGAGCAATTGATCAAGCTTCAAGACATCAAGACAAAGACTCGAGATCAAGACAAAGACTCAAGTTCAAGACAAGACTCAAAGTGCATCAAATGTTTAAACAAAGTGTCTTGTAATATTGTATTTTTTTCTTTGAGTCTTAGAAACTTGTAATAGCCTTGTCACACACACTCACACATACTTTAGATAATCTAAGTATTTTACAAAATCAGAATGTCAAAACAAGCTTGAATAAGTCCAGCTGTATGAGTACCGGTCGACCGCTCCTTGGAACCAGTCGACTGTCATAGTACGATACTACATGAACTCATACAAGCTCTGGCCAGTCGACTCATTATGGCAACCCAGTCGACTGTTCAAGCCGTTTCGACAGCTTTCCGAATTTAAAACTTGTTTTACAAATTTAAAACTTTTATATCCGTTTTATTACGGTTTATGGAACTGTTTTACAACATTCCTTGATTCTTACTCTTTAAATAGATTATAGGAATCATTTGGAAAAGGTTCCAAGTATTTTTTAACTTTCAAGTCTTTTGTTTTCAACAAGAACAAGTGTTCAAAAGTATACAAACTTTCTAAGACTTGGTTCTCTGAATTTCAGTTTAATATAACATTGATTTCGTTTTAGCTGAATTCATAAGTTGACCTAATAGCCACTATACAAACCACTATCACATACAAGGCTATAGGTTGTTGTAAACTCAATTTTTGTTGTTGTTTTCACTCTCGGGTTGTGAGAGTGGTCCTCTCGGTTGGAGAATAGGACTCTTGGTTTTAGAGTCAGTTTCACTCTAGGGTGTAGAGTGGGTTTGCTCTCTCTAGTGGTGAGAGAGGTCTACGGATTTGACATTGTTGTTATCAAAGGCCGTAGAGTATTCTTGTACCTTTTTAAGAAAAGTGGAAAATCTCAAGTAGGTTGTTTGGGGACTGGATGTAGGTCGGGAGGACCGAACCAGGATATATCGTTGTGTTTGGCTATGATTGACTCTCTGTGGTTGTATTCTCTCATCTTGCAGTTTCAATTTCTCTGAGTTTTATTTCAAAAACTTGTCTGGTAAGTCGACTGGTTTTCCGCTATAAGTCGACTAGTCATACTTGTAACTCTTCAGTAAAATACTCTTCTTATCTGATGCACCAGTCGACTGTATATCTATTTTCAGTCGACTTAACAGTACGAAAAGTTCAAGTTTTTTATTAATTTTTATACAACACTATTTATTCCCCTCTAGTGTTATTTGCCTTGCGTACAGGATCCAACATTTACAATATATATAGAAGAATAGAGAGAAAACCTAGGTCTAATCTTGATTCTCAGTCGTCCGATATAACCTGGAAAAGAAGTAATTGAATAGGAGCCGTACGATCTAACTTGGAGTTGAAGATTGGGCTGAAACGACCTAACAAATCGAGGCCCAAAACAAATACAATGCCGCCGTCGGTCGACCGTCCACCTCTCGGCCAAACCCAGTGCAACTGCGGTTGGGGGGTGCGGTCGACCGCAACTTGTGACAGTCGACCGCAAGTATGCATGCACCTTGCTACTGCTGTTTTCTTCTACTCTATTCGACGCTTCGACCTCCATGCTTCATCTTACCTTCTTCTAATATGAACCATGAGTATTCAAGACACATTCCTAACACATCTCACCAACGGGTAGATGGAACCTGTGTGTCTCTAACCTCCATCGCTCGACAAGAGCGGTAAGTAATGCATGGTCACATTTCACTTCGGTCAACATCAACATTTCATGGAAACCGACATTTACCAAGTAGTTGCATATACGTGGGTCGGCCAACAAAGTCGTATGCATTTAGAAACTCATATTCTTTTCCTCTTCCTTCCACACATCTTCAGACATATGCTCTTCTTGCAAATAAAGAGGGTTGGGTCTAGTGGACCTAGACCTCCATGTGCGGCGGAAGACGATGCAGCTACTGCACACGAAGAAAATGGTTGGTCAGCATCCATTTCTCTATCAATAAGAATAAGCTATGTGTCATGAAAAAAAATTAATAAACGATGTGTCAAGATAACTAGTTTAATAAACCATGTGTCATGAATTTCATATTAATAAACCACGTGTCAACATTAATAATGTTTGAGTCAAGATAACAAAAATGTCTCAATACTCGTATCAAACTATTAGCACATATAACAATCCCCACCACAACATCTCTATACACTACATATTTATATATAAACTCATCTCATATCAACATCCATTCATACATAAACATAAATATGATTAACTCTTACAAATATAGCAATTCTAGTTTATACAAAATTTTCCAACATCTAATATACCCAAAATCTATTCTCATCTATATGATACTACAACTCATATCAATTTCCACAACTTCTCATATACTACACCCACAATATAAATCTCCATCAATAAAGTGAATATTCTCAAAGGAATTAGGGGTTTCCGAATACTTACCACAATTTCGAATATGAGGTGATCAGTAGAAAAATTTGTGCCAAAATCCAAGTGAACGAGTGAAAAGAGGTGTTGACAATTAGGATTTAAGGATGAGTATTTTGTGAATTTGTTTAGGATATGAAAGATGAGAGTTTGAAGGTTTTAAATTGGGATCTAGGGTTTTAGGGTTTCGGGAGTGAGAGGGAGAGAGAGGGAAAGCCAAAGTGAAAGGGGAAGGAGAAGAAAAGGACCACTATTTATATGTTATCACTATTATAACTGATGTCGCTTCTTACAATAACGACATTAGTAATCAGAATGACATTTTTGGGAAGAGCGACATAAGTAATAAGATATTTTCACACTTGCGATTTTTTCTAAATCGGAGAGTTTACGATTGGAAAGAAGTAAACTGATATCGTTACTCAAAAAAACTGCATGTGATAATTTTTTATAATAGATGCCACTATTGGAAACAAGGGCATATAAATAACATATGTCGTTATTTCCAATAGTGGTTAATAGACGTGTCCAAAACTGAGTCGGTCGGGTAAATTTTTTTGAAAGTGGATCCGTTTGGTTAATATTTTGAAAAAGTGGGTTAGTATGATTTTTTTTAATGTTCTTCTTGTCATTAAATAATGAGAGGTAGGTAGTTTATGTCAATTACCAATGATGCCTAGGATATTCACATTCTCTCAAAATAAAAATAAAAATATCTAATATTATAATGGTAGAGTTGGGGTTGTCATTTGTAGACAACTTGTAATTTGTAGACATTCAACTATTTATTTGTAGGTGAAAGTTATATTAACCATTCATTTACTCAACTGTTGTTAGTTACCATAATACCATAAATATTCAAATTTATTTACGGCATACTTATTTACAAAAGTGACACTCATATAAAATAAAAGTTTTTGCCACTAGGAATAATTTGTAAAGAGTATGTGATGAGTAAAAGGATGTCTCAGATCCGAGGCCATATTACGTCTTATTATTTACTATATAAAAATTCTTAATTAGAACATGCATTGCACGTGCAGATTACTAGTTTATTTAGTGTAAAAATTTTATTTTAGTAATTTTTTTTGACCATTCTCCTTAAGATTTTCTCTAAAATTTGTTCAATGGATCAATATTTACATAATATTGCACTTGAATCTCAAATTGTTCTTTTCATTTGTCATCAGTTTCTGGAGTTAATTAAGGGGCTAAAATAAAAACAGTTATTTATAGGGAACTAATATGAAATTTCAATATTTATTAGGAACCTTTGTGGCATACTAAAAAACAAAAATGAGTAATGCTACGTCAACTACCAATTTCACTACTTATTTTTTTTCTTCACTGCCTTAAGTGACACACTCTCTACTCTCCAATAATAGTGTGCCACCTAGGGCTGCAATCGAGCCGAGCCGAGCCGAATATCTTGAGGCTCGAGCTCGGCTCGTTTACGAAACGAGCTCAGTTTTGAGCTCGAGCTCGGCTCGAGCCGAGCTTTGACCGTATTCGAGCCGAATAGCTCGCGAGCTTAGCCTAAAAAAAAAAACCCCAAGCTCGAGCTCGGCTCGTTTACGAAACGAGCTCAGTTTTGAATTTGAGCTCGGCTCGAGCTCGATTTGAGCCGAGCTTTGACTGAATTTTGACCGAGCTCGAGCCGGATAGCTCGCGAATAGCTCCATTGGTTTGCTGCCCTAGACTGCTGCCACCTACTCTTCAACAACTGCAATATAGTTTATCACGTGCATTATACGTGCTAATTATGTCTTTTTTCCTTCCTCGCTCTGAAGGTGAGATGAGACTGCGAGGGAGAGACCTTCAAAACTCCCAACAAAATTTGCACCCCCTTCGCCAATAATTACCGTCCTGCCATCCCCACCATTTCCAATTTCAGAGTCGCCCTAGGGTTTCACCGGATACCTCGTCAAGAATCTCCAACCATTGTAAGAATCTCCTTAAACCTTAATTCCACTTCCTCAATTGCTATTATGTCTTCTTCATTTGAGAAACCCTAATAAAGCTACCTCATTATATGGTTAAGCGTGACCATGATAGGAACCCTAAACCTCGATTTCATTCTGTTTTGTCGAAACATTTCATTTAGACAAGTTGTTATAAATCAAGGAGGTTAAGTGTTTGATGAAATGATATTTTTGGTGGAATAGTGACTGCTAAAGACAATGATGATCATATGCCTATACAGGGACGATGCCAGAGCAATTTTGCCGGGTGGGCCAAGCATGAAACAACTTTTTAGAAAGAAAAGAAGAAAAAATATAGTAATTATAAAGTAAATATAATATTTTAGCATAGAGTTCTAATTTGTCAAAGATAGTTCGGATATCATACTTTTAAATTAAAGCAAAAATAAAATTATATATATATAGAGAGAGAGAGACAGAGAGAGTAATGTTCCGTTGTGCACTAGGCCTCCGTGTACACTTGTGTGCACTCGGCCTTCCCGCCTTCGTATCGATGATCCGAACAGTTCACATTGATCTACACATATAAATTAGTCTAAATATGTAAAATCAGATCATTTGAAATTCAATTGCCCATCCATTGAAGTGTTACAAAATTGTATGGCTGAAAATTGTCGTTTTTATAGTCACACGATGGATGGACAGATAAATTTCAAATGATTTGATTTTACATAGTTAGACTAATTTAGACGTGTAGATTGATGTGAACGGTTCAGATGGTCGATCCGAAGGCGGGAAGGCCGAGTGCACACGGAGGCTTAGTGCACAATGGAACATTTCTCTCTCTCTCTCTCTCTCTCTCTCTCTCTCTCTCTCTCTCTCTCTATATATATATATATATATATATATATATATATATATATATATATCATGCTTTCTTTCAGAATCCTGAAAGTATATTTGCTTCTGCCTTTCAAAAATGTATTCAAATGATCAAAAATTTCTGTGTGCCACTGTTCAGGTGACTTGTCTTTTCTTTTTCCTCATGCTGGACTAAACCTTTAATTATTGGAATTTTCCGTTGTAATGGTGTTTATATATAGGTTTGGATTTTTTTGGGAGTTTTGACCATCTTTGTTATTTGAATGCAAGACAGTTGAATAGTGAGCAACTCATTTCTTACAAGGTGTGTTGCATTTTGAATGTCAAATATGGGAGAGCTGTCATTTCTAGATCGCATGATTTCTCATCTTCGGTCAACTAACAAGTAAGGAACTTCAAAGGGCTCTTTAAAATTTCATTTGTATTCTTCTAAAATTGTTTTAGCATCAATAAGTGCTAGCAAAATCTTTGGTGCCTTTTTCTCTGTTCCTCTTAAATAAATTGACATTATTGAATGATGATAAGTTGTATAAAAATGTTATTACCTATAATCTGTATGAAGGTTTTCATGCGTCTTAAACAGAATAATGGTGTATATGCTCAGGTAGGCTCTTCAAATTTGTGTGTGTGTGTGTGTGTGTGTGTAGGTGTTATAATTCCATACACTTGTTATGTGATCTATTGCTTTTGAAATGAAGTTCTACATCTTGTATGCAGTATCCTGATTTTAGATATAACATATAAATGGGTACTAATTAGATGGACTTATCTATGCATAGTCTAGAAGTTCCTTTTCAACCGTTTGGTGTCCCTTACTGATTATAGGCATGCGAGGGAACAATGGTATCTGCAAAACGCAAAAACTTATATCTTGAAGCTGCTTGTGGGACACATGTATCCACGAGACTACCTATTTTAATGCCATATTTAAGAATTTTCCATGTCTCAGTCTGTCGTGTCGTGTTCATTCTATGTGGCGTACTGCGTGTCGTGTCGCATTCTATGTGTCAGTGCATCTGTGTTTGTGTTTCTTAGCCAAGGATTGATGGTAGACTATCTGACTTCAGTTGTTGGTGGCTGCGAGTGCCACAAGTGTTTTGTGGTAAGCTCTTCTAGTGAGCAAGAGATTGGGTGTTCAAGTCTTGCTTGCACCTTAATTCCCTGATTAAATATATGGGTGTATATATAGTGTCAGACTGGCCCGTGAGTGAGTGAGTGATTGGGTGAATGTAGCCTGGTTCAAAAGAAAATTCATAATAATAAAAAGAATAAAAATATTGTGTGTTTGTGGTCTACATTTTGAATATTTTAGTCTGATATGTATAAAGTTAACGAAATTCAGTAGTTCATATAACTATATAAGGAGATTGCACGTCTTACAAGATTTGGATTTTTATGTCTTTGAACCATAGGATTACATAATTATTCATTTTATCAAATTTGTGATAATCACATGGAGAGCCCTTTTAGATATTTCCTAGACAAAACCTTTAGGGGATGGAGGGACAAAGGCAGAAAATTTTCCCCGGATTGGTTGTTTTTTTTGGGGAGGGGGCACTCAATCCCCCATAATAGGTCCGTTCCTGAGGGGCTGCATCGTTTGATAATTGCATTTCTTGGAGATGACCTGTTGTCAATTTCCAATTAATTTAATGTTGATTTTTCGCGGAATTCATGAAAGGAAGAGAGGCAGCAGTTCCATGAGAATTTATGGTTGCATAGCTTGTGTATTTAATTTTGGCAGTGCATATTGATAAATTTTTTTCTGAATGCTCTTCAAGGAGATAAGATCATAAGACTATTCATTTCTGTGTACTGTAAGGGATACATTGTAACTCTTGTCTCTCAAGGAAATTTTAATCTCTTTGCCCAATTTCTACTACAGTTTGGTATAAAGTCAACTGCATTATAAACATATTTCTTAAAATAGTGTTCTACTCTTTCTTCTACAGTATACCATTCAGAAAAATCTGTTCCCCTCTCCCCTCAGTCTGATATTCTATAACATTATGAACATAATTCACCGATACTTTATTTTTCTCCCTTCTTCCTGCTTCCTTCTGTATGATTAATTATTGACTACTGCCGTCTCTCAATTAAACTCATGCTGCTTGCTGCATTTGAGTAGCAAAACAGTTTTTACTCATGGCGAATTTAGTGTAAAATCTAGTTTCAATATTTTAACCCTCTCAGAGATAATGGAAAATTGGAAGTCCTAGTCTCATATTGTTATGTTCCTTTGACATCTTGGGGTTGCATGTGCACAATCTGAAAGTTTCAATACAGGAATCTTTCCTAAGAGGAGAGCTTAGCTAAAAAATTTGTGGTTTGAACACCCTTAGGTGGACTTATTTAGTGAGATCAGTTTGCCTCCACGTGTAACTTCCCTGACATATAAGATCTAACTAGGGTTATTCAAACAATGGGATCTTCTCTTTTATTTTATTTCTTCTGATGCTATATATGAAAATTGACTTATATATCATACTTTCTGAATAATAGTGCAGCCATTGCATGTAAACCTCCTGAACCCCTTGAACGATGCAATGAACCCCTTGAACTATGCAATAAACCTCTTGAACTATCTGAAGGGGGTCACAGCGCATTAGATTCTGTTAGTTGACTTGGTCAAACTCCTTCAATTATTGTAAAGTAACCAAAATGCCCTTCATTTAAATAAAATTCTCATTAACTCCTCATCCCCCTAAATTAACCGTTCATCTTCTTCCTCTAGGCCCTCCTCCCCCCTGGCACCACTCACCACCGCCACCATGTCCCACATCTTTAACCTCCTTCCCTTCCATCCGTCACTGTCATCGCCACCATCTCCATCTTCTCCTCCTCAAACCGACATCGTCATCCACCCATAATAACCCTCATTCAATTTTTATTTAATGCAGAAAAATTAATCAATTTTGATCTATCTTCTCAAATTAAACATGAAAAATCCTAGAAATAGAATTACAATAAACTCACTTTCAAATCTTCCCCAATGTGGGGTTTTGACCTTTTATTTTGTTTATCTGGAATTCTATCTTTATTATACAGTCAATTGTTTGTATGAGTTGCATCCCTTTAGTTCTGACTTCTGATAATTGACGGTGGTGGTGGGTGAGGATGGTTGGGATGGTGGGTATGATAGTGGTCATGGGCAGCATTGGTGGGAATGATGGTGGTGGTCGGTGATAATAGTGGGGCCAATGGAGGTGGTGGGCGATGTTGGTGAAGTTGGTGGTTGAGGAGGTAGTGACGTTGGGAGTGAAGGAGCAGGAGGTATGTGGGGCACAATGGTGCTTGACGAGAGGGAGGTGCGCAGTGGAAAGAAGGTGGTTCTGAAGGGGGAGGAGGTGGAGTCGACAGTGGTAGTAAGGGAGAAGGTGGTGAACCATCCCCAAGGTGTTAACTGGTTGTTGTTGCGAAGGAGGGGAAGAGGAGGAGAGAGAAAGAAAATCTATTGGTTTTCTTTATTTAAAAAAAAAAATAAATGAGGAGGGCATTCTGGTTAGTATATAACAAGTGAAAGAGTTTGACCAAGTCAACTAACAAAATCTAACACCGTGACCCCTTTAGATAGTTCATGGGGTTTATTGTGTTGAACAATAGATTAGGTGGTTAATTGCGTTTACCGCATAGTTGAGGGGTGTTTTTCGCTATATACCCAAACATAAATTTGAAGTTTTAGTACATCTTCATTGGCCGCAAAGTGCACATTTTTTCAATCATAAGACGATGCAACCTCTAAGTCCATGGAAAATTTTGTTTCAAATTACCTGACTTTACATTTATAGAAAGACTTTAATCAGAGAATGGGATAAGTGGTGTTTTTTTCTTTCTTTCTTTCTGTTTTTTTAACTGTGGACCCCATGATTGTCATTCTCATGAAAATTAGCAGTATTAGTAGTGCATCTAGCTTGACTTGCTGTTTCTTAAAGCAAGTGTTGAAAAATTTGTGAAACTTCTTAAACAACTGTGGAGGTGTCGTTGAGTAGCTGATCCTGTTAACAAACACAAGTTTTTCTGAAAAAAGTATTATTTTAAAGTAGGTAATCACTGTTGATGACTGATAATTTTCTTTGTTTCTTGAACCCATATAATGTTTCTATATTGGTTAGTTATGTTTTGATCAATTTTTACTGGCGTGATGTATATCATGAATGTTAGGTACTACACAGGATATCCAAAAGACCTAGGACCTTCTCGAGTTATTCATTTTACCTCTGAGCGTCAATTTGTTCAGCTGTTGCATGAAGGCCGCCCTGTGGTTGTTGCATTTACTATAAGGTGTACATTTCAATCTAATTTGCCTACCATCTGATTCTTGTATATTTTTTTGTAGTTGCTGATAATCTAGAGCTTAAAGCCTCAAACAAAATCCAGATTTCCATTTGATGTCTTTGGGTAGTACCTAGAAATTATTGCCTATCTGGGACTCTCTTTCCATTTTCAGTTAATATCTTGACTGCTGATTGGAAAGTTCTCAGACTAACCTGTGTCTTAACATAATAGAAACCTCCTAAATACCAAGTTTAACAATTATTTTTTGATTGTAGGTGTCCTTATACCAAACATCTTGATAAAGTATTGGAAGAGGCTGCTGCAGAGTTTTATCCACATATAAAGTTCTTGCGGGTATGTCCACTATCTACAACTGCTTCAGAATACCTTCTATTATTTGAGTCTTTGACGGTGTATCAGTTGAGAAAGCTAATTTCATTGAACTGACTTTGTTCCAAGCTGAGTCTGATTAGTTCGTTGTTTCATATTTGCTTTGAAAATTTTGTTCAGGTTAGAATATAAATATAAATTCCTTAATAGTCACCAAAACCTCAAGTTTTGGTGCACGGTAATTTTTCACATGACATCAAAGCTACCCAGGTTGATCTTTGGTGCATATGATGAGCCCGATTATTAAAAAAAGGCTACCTGCAAGACAGTCTGCGGTCCACGGAATGGGCACTTGACCTGTGGAGGCTTGTTGGAATTTGAATCTAAATCCCAGAACCCTCACTGCAACTTCAGAGTTTTAGTGCAGGGTTTATTCAATCAATTCTTGAGTTGAGTTATGAATTTGTCATAACCAATAAACTTTTGTATGTACTCTACTTCTCTGTTTTGAATTTAAATTCCAGCCGTCTTGCACCTGCCTTTGGCATAAGACATCATAGTTGTATCCACATCTTCAAGGGGAGTTGCATTCAGTTGTAAAACAAAACACCTTTGATTGCATCATTTAGAAGGCATTAATGGGAACTATCATGTGCTAAGAAAGTGCCGAAATTTTCACAATTCTTGTGCATGCCATTAAGTTCAAACATTAATTAGACATGTCTTCAATTCTACTAAGTGAGGCGTTAAGATCCAACATTCATTAGACATGTAAAAAGATGACAGAAGACCGACAACAAAGCTTATATAGCCAAAGTCGGTCAGCATCTGCATGAAAGATTTTTTTCTTCTCTGTTAAGGTACATTAGCAACTACCATTCCTTATTTTTACTCGCAACCAATGTTCATTTGAGTCTTCCTTTCCATCTGGCCTTTCCTTCAATTTGTGATACTTCTTTACTCGTAGTTAGTGCACTAGTTGTCTCCTTTGATCTTCGGTTAAGAAATTGCGATACATTATTGCATATCGTTGTGTTTGTTATTTCTAATATTGTCAAAAGTTTCCTTTTTTTCCTCTTTCCTGATTTTTTTCCTTGAGCCTTTTCTGGCTACACCATGCTTTTCTCTATAGTTATAATTTCCTCTCTGATATATCAAAATATCTAAACGATATTAAATTTTCTGTTGACGGTTCCAGGTTGAGTGCCCCAAGTATCCAGGATTCTGCATAACAAGGCAAAGAAAAGAATATCCATTCATCGAGATGTTTCATAGTCCAGAACAAGTAGGTGGATGCTTCATCTCACCTATCTTTTTTGGGTCATAACTAGGTTTATTGCCATGATTGCGTTTAATTTTGTCAGTTCAATGTGCTGCAACCAAAAGAAGTTCCTACCTTTTTGACTTGTGCATATATCTTTTACCGGTAGCATACAAAGTTTTGCCTATAGCTTCACCTGGCCTTCTGTTCTTTTGTTAGAGGGGCTAAATCTAAGTTTCCGTAAGATTTTTATGGAAGAAGTTACCTAGCAAAAAGATATATAAGCTTACTAACATAAGATGATTTACAGGGGTGTATTGGATTGAGATTTCAAAAGATTTTAAAAGAATTGAGAATCCCAGTATTTAAGAGATTTATGGGGAATTCACCTAAAACTTTGACTGGAATTTATAAGGATTTTTAAATAGTTTGATGGAATTCTTATTATGAATTTGATGGAATTCGAAGGAATTCGATGACAATTGAACTTTCATAGACTTTATAATTAGTTCATGTCCTACACAAGATTGTCATTCTCATAAGAGTAGTACGAATAAACATCAAGGCACCTCGCAAGTCATTGACATAAATCATCACATGGATAACCTATTAACTGTTGAAAACCAAATATGTTCATTATCAACTGAAATCATAAATGTATCAAAAGAAAAATCAAATCTAGTAATGTAAAAGCATATATAGTCACTTAGTAAGATTTGAATTGATGTTCGGTAATCTCTTTGCTCATCTTTGACTCCCATCAGCCATTACATTTGTCCACATATTTGATGCTATACTAGCCCTCCATTGATTCGCTTCCTCTCGTTGTTGCTCTTGGGTGTGAAACATGTGGTCATAATCATTTTCTTCATTTTCTGGCAGCGAAGGCTCATCTTCTTCTTCAACAGGAAACTCATCAGAACGACACTCCTTACGAAGAAAATTGTGCAAACCTGCACTAGCTAAGACTAATTCTGCTTGTGTCTTATACGGAAATGGTGGTGGAGACTTAAAAATTGTGAACCTCGATTTGAATATACCAAATATTCTCTCAATTGTATTTTTCAATGAAGCATGACGAAGATTGAACTACTCATTTGCAGTTTCAGGATGACCACCTTGACCATTAAAATCTTGGAGATGATATCGCATACCTCGATAGGGAGCTAAAAACTGGTGACGATTTGCAAATCCACAATCCACTAGAAAATAATATTTGCCTAAATGGACACAAGATGCATATATTACTACTTACCTATAATATAGGATTATGAAAAGATAAAAAACAAAAGGCATACCTTCTGGCACTGTAAGTCTATTGTCTGGCCTTGTCAAAGCATCTGTTAGTACTTTTGAATCATGAGCTGAACCTTCCCATCCACTAATAACTTATATGAATTGCAAATCAAAGTCACAAGCAGCTAATACATTTTGAGATGTTCTTCTATGACGATCACGAAAGCTACTTGCTTCAGATCCTATCACCATTGCTGGTATATGTGTGCCATCCATAGCTCCAATGCAATCCTAAATATATACAAAATGAGTATAATAACCATAGTAACATCATCAACAATACTTACAACAATTATAATAGTACTGAAAGAATTATCAATTTGAAACAATTATCAATTGATATTACCTTAAAGTAAGGGTAAAACCTTGTACTTTTCCATATTTTAGGAGCCACACTAAATGCAGGTTTAGCCATCATATCAGGTGCTATTGTGTTGAA
The DNA here is from genome assembly GCA_017893485.1 of Hemerocallis citrina. NCBI lineage: Eukaryota > Viridiplantae > Streptophyta > Magnoliopsida > Asparagales > Asphodelaceae > Hemerocallis > Hemerocallis citrina. The sequence goes on along the minus strand of CM030363.1, from coordinate 254,173,782 downwards.
AGCACTTAAAACTTTGTTGAAATTTTGGCTTGTTGTGAAATGCGATCGATCAAATGTGTCACGAGTTTGACAATAACACGAATTCTGACCAATTGTGAGTAAGAATGTTACAACCATCTCCTCCACACTAACAAATCTTGTATCTTGCAAGTTTGTTTTCACTCTAAGAATACAGCATAGCTTTTGAAACACATCGGGATACATTCGATATACCTGGCGGAAGTGTTCAGGATCATCACGTAACGCATTATGTAGATATTCTTCTCCGGTTCTTGTGATTCTTCATCGTGTTAGTGGACGTTCAACATGATCTTCATGTATGATAGCCATTAACGCATTGAGCATGTCAAGTATGGCTTGTATTGCCATGGTCAATAACATAATAACTTCATTATATTCATTTTCCATATCCTCATTTTCTTTCTTCCTCAATTTGGTGAACTCCTATTTCTGTCCCAACTTCTCCTCCCTCCATTTTCCCGTCCTAAAATATAAAGCCAATAACATATTAATTAGAAAAGAGACAAAACATTCAATAACAAAAGCAAATATATATAGTCTAAGATGCTAGTAGCCATTTTTATAGCTTCTACTATAGCTAGTTCTTTTGTAATCCTGGTTTCGTTAATTCATCATTAATGAAACGATGACTATGTCATCTTTATTCTAAAAAAAAAGAAGCAAATATCATCCACAATGTCAAATATATAATCTAACAATACTTATACATGTCTAAAATCACAAAACAAAATGATACGACTACGATCAATTCAAATTGTATGCTATCCAATCTGAGCGCTCCTCGGGTGACATACTAAAGAATTCATTTTTTATTCTCATCTTCGGAACTAGTTCGAGCACTTTAAAAGGAGAGTGATTGTGCAAGTTTGGGGTCTCCTTGATAGCATCCCAAAGGTTGTTATTTTTCTTCTCTGTGTCCCTTTTCTCCATTAGACTACGCATTCCTTGAATTTCAGTGGTAATAGCTTTGATTGATACCATGCCCAATGCTACTTGTTCATAAAGATCGGCTTGTGCATTGACAGCTGAGCTACTATTTTCTTCATTTGAAGTTTTACTTTTCTTTGTTGGAATATACTTCTCTTTTGGAGGTTTCTCCAGGGAAATTTTCCATATGGCAGCCTCCAAGTTTGTGTCTTCAAAAGCTGATGAACTAATATTGTCACGTCCCGCTTCCCAGAATACGGGAATACAGGCATGTAACTGAGGCCCAGCGAATGATGCGAATACATCATTCATAAGCTGTATATTTAACTCAACAACAAGATGACTATCAACCATGCAAGCATGAAAAATCACAATAGGATAACAAGAGTACATGACATATTACATGACATAATACAGGACATAACCAACAACTGAAAAAGAAATATAGTTACGGGTCAAACACGAACGGATTACAACAAAGAGTACATGAATAAAACAAGAACTAAAATAACATGAAAATAAACAACACTAAAATCTTTGCTCAGCAACACCTTCGGGTAATTCTCCATCTGGGTCTGCAAGTATATTATTACAGAAAGGAGAAACAAAGAGGTATCCGTTAATGCAAGTCACGGGCCGCAAGTGGTACAAGCTAACGGGACAATTATAAAATGAAACAAAAGCAGGAAAAGAACAAGGAATCAAGAATAGGATAAATACAACATGCAAACAGGAAAACAAGACATTATGGAACAAGTGACATGCATGAAAAACAAGTAAATAATCCATAGGAACATGTAACATGTAAACGAGTAAGCAAGTAAACGTGTCAACATCAACGAGTAACATGTGAACAAGTAAACAAGTCTTCATAACCATGTAACATATAAACGGATCATGCAAGTGTACGTGTGAATGTCATGTCTTTTATTAACCTAACTAGGCAGCACTTCATGCTTTCCATACCACATGGTTGCTACTTACAATCAAGTGAACGTTTAGACTAGTGGTGGATTCTATAGGTCATGTACTCGGAAAAATTGTATCTTGTTCGAGATACGTGCAATGTGGAACATGTAGTGTAACCTGTAGCGTGAAACATGTAAACCTGTAATTTAGCAAACTTGCAACTTGTAACTTGCAATTTGCAGCGAGGAACCACGAGCCCCCGTCCGAGTACGCTCTTCTATATTGCCCACTACTAAATCTTTTTCCTTTATACCCCGGCTTGTTATCTTTTTATTACAATTAAATATGAACAATAACTACATGCAACAAGGACGAGTAACATAGCAAGAGTAACATGACAGGATCGGGTACCAAGACTTATACAATGTAGGAAACATATTTCAGGGTCTATAAAACATGTTGATGCGACTAATGGCATTCATAATACTTAACCAAGAACAAAAGATATTATAACAACATGCAACCTAGTAACAGGCAATTCATGCACAACATCATGTATAGTTTTAAGAGTATATATGTGTGTCGTGTAAATACAATGTATATAGCAACAAAGTATTCGTGATCTTGTACGAATACGGGATCGATAGGTTATGTATAATACAAATAGAGTCAAGGAATATGCTTGCGGTATTTTGCAAAGGAGCTTGTACTAGAACAAACGAATTGTACAAGAGACACTTGCTTGTTAGTTGACGACGATTAAATTTAAGACAAAATAACGGGATCAGTATCCCGGGCAGCAGGACACGTGCGAGATGTGTGGCAGCCATGCCAAATCAGCAATTCCAATAATTCAAACAACAATCAAGTGATCCAACCCTTCAATAGCTCCAAGTCAGCAACAACAGTAACTCCTTCACAACACCATACACCAACACCAATATAATAAAACAAATCCCCCCTTCACACACTCTAAGACAGCAATACTATAATTCAGCAGCAACCCAACACCAATAAAATCAACCCAAGTACCCACAAATCCCAATCCTATGTTCTTCTACTTCGACATACACACAACAAGAGAGCGAGAGAGAGAGAATGGGAACGGCAACAACGGCGTGCTCAGGGAGAGGCGATGGCGAGAGCGACAGAGCTGGCGGCACTTCGGTGAGGAGTGGTCGCGGTGCTTCGGGTGGAGAGGAATGGCAACGGGGACTGAATGGCGGAGGGGTTCTCGGGGTTGAGGACGACTGGGGTACTGCGGAAGAAGAGGAGGCTGGCGTGGAGTTCTGACTCTGGCAATGGCGTCGACGAGGGATACAACGGAGACTGGCAGCGAGATGGCGGATGACGGCACGAGCTCGACGGGGTAGAGGATGAGTGGGAGGCTCGAGCGAAGAAGACAATGTGGGGCTTTGGGAAGCGACGGCAGGGCGCTGGTGCGAATGGATGGCGACTGAGTTGTCGAGAGGAGCAGCGGGGCGGTGAGGAAGACGAGGCGAAGGGGCGACAGTGGCGAGGGTGCTCGGGCTTGAGCGAAGGAAGAAGACCGGGGCGAGGACTTCGAGCAGAGGCACTGGCAATGGAGCTTGTGGCGGAGGTTTCTCGGAGGGCTGCGGCGAGGAGCAGGGCGAGGGTGTTGCGGAGACGCTGCGAGGAGCTTGCGGAGTTGTCGAGGTCGGGGCTGGCGATGGTCGAGTGGGATGAGGAAGAAGATGGGAGAGTTGGGTTTGTTCTGTTTTTGGTTGGAGACAGAGGAGGAGAGATTGAATGGGAGAGAATAAAACGGGGAGAAGGGGATATTAATATAATAATAAGATAATGGGGGTGAGAAGAGAGTGGGGGTAGTTACGAGGAGCATGGGGGAGTGTGCAGGTAGGGGATTAGAAAGTGGGGAGTTGGAGTACGGGACAGAAAAGTGGGTGAGAGGAAAATATTATATACGGGTAGATGTATAATAAATCGTACAATAGGAGTAATGGATTTTGGGTTAGTGGGCTTTAATAATCGGTATCTCCAAAAGGACCCAATAGTCAGATTGGGCTTCAATAAATGGGCTCAAGATATTCAAATAAAATAATTAGGATTTTGGGCTAATCTTTTGGGCTCAAATTAAATATAATAATAAAATAAAATCAGAATATGGAATTGGGTTTTTAATAACAATTGGGTTTCAAAATAATAAATAATAAAATCAAAAATACAAAATTGGGCTTTTAACTAAATATTAAACAATTGAATAATTTGTATATTGGGTTCATAAAATAGTTTAAATAATAAAATAAATTAGGAGGAAATAGTTATAAAATACTAATGATTTAAAATATAGAAAAATAATTGAAAATTACGTATTATTGAAAACAGGGGTTTGAAATATATCCTGGTGGTGTAGTTTTGTATGAAATAGCATTTTTATCCTCAAGCACAACCACCTCCTGCCTAATAGTCCAGTTACCTCCTTCATAACAGGTTCTGCTTCATTTGTTCTAGCATCCGTACTATTACCAAGTTCAACTGAGTGTCTTCTAGAAGCCATTGATTTGCCAAATATAACAGTCAAATACTCATAGAGTCATAGTCTGCAAATTTTTCATCACAAATATTACTTGAAGCAGTTGGATGACCGTGTAAACAAAATTAAATTCGGTGGAGTGCAACAAAAATATCAATACATAATGCAACAAAAATATGATAATCAAATATCTAACCTGAAAATAACTCTCCCATATCTCAACTGGAACCTACATCAGCTTTGTTTGTGGGTTCCATCCAAATCCAGAAGAATGACGTTGAAGATCAATAATACTGTTGTAACACTTCTTTAATGTCTTCATACGATTCTTATATTGGTCATAAGTTATGTTGCACCCAAGGCTTCCATTAAGAATAGGAAGTACTTCTCTCTCTACTTGTTTCTTGTTTAGCACACCACTTGAATCACGACCTCCCTTTATAACAACATTATATAATAGTTCCAGTAACATAACGTTCTCACGATCAATCCAAGAGTCTTTTTGCTTGCCACTACCTTCTCTGGAACTTCCCATCTATAATATCGGTATACAATCAATAACACATGAAAGGAAATCACATTCTATTTACCTCATGACTATATATATATATATATATATATATATATATATATATAGGGTAAAAGGGATATGAGCAACTTGCTCATTTAATAAATGAGCAATTGATTAGGTGTCATGCATGTGATACATTGAGTATCTAATCACTTTTAGGATTTTCCAATCACATGCATGTCACCTCATCAATTGCACATTTACTAAATGAGCAAGTTGCTCATACCCCTTTTCCCCATATATATAATAACATATGGAATCATACAGTTGTAGACTAACATCTCTTTTTTAAGTCAATCAATTTAATACATGATTCAATTGTAAAAGTAAACATCACAAAGTGTCTATATTTAAAGCACCTATCGGATGCGAACATGAGAAGTAGCAACTCAAATATGTTTCCTACGTTAGATACATATCATTTCGGAGGGGGGGTGTCGCAGATTTCACTCTTTGGCGAAGGTGGTTTGGGGGATTTCGGCGAGGATGGTTTGGGGGATTTCGGGGTTTGGGGGATATCGGCGACGGGATGTTGAAGGAGAAGAGGATGGTTTGGGATTTTGAAGAGGATGGTTTTGGGATTTCGGCTCCTAAAAATGTTGAAGGAGAAGAGGATGGTAGGGATGTTGAAGGAGAAGATAAAATTTCGGCGACGGGTCGCCGGAGAAGATGGTAGATGTTGGGGAAGAAGATGAACAGTAGGAAACCATACTCACCAGTATACAAAATCAAGCTAATGAAAATATACAAATACTACAATCAATACCTACACAAGAGGGGTGGATGCAACTAGCCGCTTGCACTGTGGGGAAGGAAGAACGTCTAGAGAGAATCACAAATGACTTGAAAGTTTCTACGGAGAAGGTGAGAATTGCAAAGGCTTTTGGTATTTATACCTCAAACCCTAGATTCCATCTAAATCCTCCAAATTCTCAATTCTACCAAAATCAATAACTTTCTGAATACACTGAGAATTGAATGGGGTCATTTAAAATCTCAATTGAATACACCGAGAATTGAATAGAATCACTTAAAGTCTCAATTGAATACACCGTGACTTTTATAAACTCCTTTAAAATCCTAATTGAATACACTAGGATTTTCACATTCTTTTAAATTCTTTTCAAATTCCAATCCAATATACCCCTGTTAGAGTAGAGGCTTAGGTAACATTATGTGTATTAAGAGTGAAGATAATATTTTTTAGTAAAGCAACATTCTCATACGTAGTTTAATCAGAATTATATGTATAAGTTCAAATTAAATGATTCCAATTCTAGATAAAAATTACAGGTATAGTTGAATAGTAGACTTACTGAAGTTAAAGATGCTTTAAAGAAAATAGAAAATTGACAGTTATGAATGATTGGAAGTCCATAGGTTTAAAGGCTTAACATCACTAAATTATTAACAAAATATAGAAGCTAAAATATGCATAAATGATGGAAATATATTATAATATTAGGTTTGCAAACTGTCTTGTTTTTAATAGACGAGGAGAGAACTTATGGCAATAAGGACTTAATATCATGATTTCAAAACTCTATATTGGTATTGGGTATTGGCAGCCATTTATTGGCAATATCGGACGACTTTACGGGAGTATTTGTAGGTAAAATTCAATTGGCCTCAACCAGTGCATCTCAATATCGGCTGAGATTTGATACCATGCTGAAATGACCATGTCATTCAATTAAATATAGAAACAAGGCAAATGCCTAAATAATGGAGAAAACATAGTACTGAAATTTATAAAAATAATGGAGACATGTGCTACAGAATGATAATTGAGCAAACATTTTAAAAGTAACTTCATTATGATGTTAGAAAGATGAATTGAGATAAAGTGAGGTATCCAAAATGATTGTTGGAAAGATATAGAGAGCAGTCTGCATAAGTTTCTACTAGATTATGTAAATCTTATGAGAGGGTTTGTATAGATATTTCATGGCAGACTTAGACAGTAAACAAGTGCTAATAGTTATCTTGACAAGGTTTATTTGCAAGTTTGATGCACATGTTTACTTTTATTATTTTCAATAATGCATCACTACTTGGTTATAGAGTGTGGCTGTATGGGGCACTTAATGATATGCCCCATTTTTATATAGGTTCTCTTCCCACATGGAATTTGATTTATAATAGTAAAGACATGATTTGAGATATGCATAGTAGAAAAATATCACGAGCATGGTTTTAAATCTCGGATTTCGGACTCGTCTCGGCAAGGGGTGTTTCGTCTTAGATCGGAGATATCGGAGATCTCGGGGAAACGTGATCATATCGGATGTTCATTTTCTATACTCAATAAATATATTTTTTTGTTACTAAATAAGATATTATATGTCTTAATGTCATTTATCATATAAAATATTGCATATTGTAACTAATTGCATGAATCAATTACGGTAAATCTTTGCATAATTTAACAATAATATAGAAGAGAATGTAATATAAGTATATAACTAAATTAAATTTGCATTGATTAGAAAAAATGTATTAGTTAATAAACTTACTTGACTTTGCATATATATAAATAATAGCGATACGAAATTCTCACATTATTTTAACTTAAGGTCCTATATTGAAAGACATATATGTAAAAAGTAAAACAATTTTTAAAAATATATTCACAATAACATTTGTGTCTATTTCGGCTGATATTTCGCCAATTTCGTCAATCTTTCGGTAATTTTGGCTGAAATCTACACATTTTTGTCCAAATCGATGTGGAGTATAAAATATGTGATTTCGTATCGGCAAGCTAGCCGAAACGAAATTTCGGCCGAAATTTCGCCCATATCGGAGGAAATTTAAAACAGTGATCACGGGTGGGAATGCCAAGTCATTCCAAGTCATTCCCTGTCACAATAGGCTTACACTTAAACAATATACGCGAAGACTTGATCTTTTAGCGTTAGTTTTGTATCGATTTACTGAGCATATTTACATTGAAGTTCCATTTTATGTTGTTTTATCGGTGATATTATATTAGCTGATGAACGAAAAGGAATAGGAATAGGTTTGCCGACCCCAACTAGTTGGGAGAAAAGGCTTTGTTGTTGTTTTAATGAAAAGGAATAGGTTTGAAAGTAGCTAGTTGCGAGAAACTAACATCTTAGGCTTAATTATTAAGAAATGGGCAGATATATTGTAAATGTATAGCACAATTATGGGAAGAAATGAGAGTAGTTCATGAATGGTCAAGAAATAACTAGGAGCGACCATTTTGCTTTTTGATCAATCATTGATTGTGTACGACAGGATATTTCCAAAGAATCCAAATGAATTCAAAAAAAGTAATTTGGAATACTATATAAACCCGATGAATATGAAGGAAAAACTTCTCAAAACATCTATATGACTGACAATAATTAGTTGAAATTCGGGTAATTAAGAAACATGCAGATTAGTCCATAAGTAGGTGTAGTTGAGTAGAAATGTTGAGACAGATGAATGAGATAGATAGGTTAAGATGCATGTGCGCATGCTACACGTTAGAGGTCCAATTGAGGATAAAATGAAAAGCTTGTTGAGGTGGTTTAGGCATGTGCACAAAAGACCAGCAATTGCACTGATTAGGAGTAATGTAGTTAATAGTGCAAAGAGGACCAGGAGTAGATTTAAATAAAACTTACTGTGGTAGTTAAAAAGAATATCTAACAAAGAAGATGACCCTCAGCAAAGTTAATTTGGAAACAGATTCATGTAGCGAACCCCAAAGATTTAGGAATAAGGTTTCATCTTTATAGTTGTTGTTTAGTGTTCACTATCAGAAAGTCTTGTGCCTTTCCCCAGCACTCATGCACAAAATGCATACCATTCATTGCATGCATCTTGATGATGATAATGGTGGTGGTCAATGGCATCCAAATACTGAAAAGAGAAGTAATCGTCATTGCTAGTGTTATAGCTGAAGAGCATGTCGGTTCTGGAAATTTTATGAATTGGGATAATCATATTCAGAAAGTTTCAGGAAAAGCACAAAGTTTCAATAAGGATACATAATCTTTTCCAATATCCTTGAGCTTTGTGTTCTTTTAGAAGATGTATATGTTGTCTATACATAATTGTCATCAATACTACCAAATATTAATGATAAACATATTTATTTATTGCTATTTAGGCTATGCCAGTAAAAAAAAAAGATATTATATTTTCTTTACCTTACAATATACAGATTGAGATTATAATCATGCTCTTATATAATTCATATATAGCTAATGAAGTTGACCTTTCTTCTTGGGTTAGGCAGCTAGCCAAGGAAAAGTTGCAGAACCCAACATAACAAAGTACTCTGTGAAAGTCTTGCCTGTAAGTTTATCATCTTTGTTTATTCTCTATCAGTCATGTTTAATGTTTTGCTGCATAAATTTCAACGCATAGTACTTCTCTATGGTTTTATATATATATACTAGGTTTGCCCGTTGACACGTGCCTACGGCACGTCTTCGAAACGGTACACCTTATTTGATCATATAAAATAATTTTAGAGGTTCAGCAAATTAATTGAAGTAGCAAACATAAAGCAAAAAACATATTATATGATTTTTTTGATTTTTTTTGAATTATTTTTAAAGTTTTTAAATTTTTTATTTTTTTAGTTTTTAAATTTTTTAAAATTTTTAAAATTTTTTTTTTCTTAATTTTTTGAATAGAAGAGGGAGGGAGGGAGAGAAAAAAAATATATAGAAGTTGTTTTGGGTGGAAGATTTGAATTTGAATTTTGGGGGGAACTTTTGGGGGAAAAATATGTTTTGTAAGGTTAGATCTGGGCCTTTAATTTTTTGGGGGATTGAAGGAGAACCACTTGATAGCTTTCTTTGTGTTTTATTATATAGATATATATCCATGAACTTCCTATCTATTTACATGCTGCATTGGAAGGACTATTTTATGTGGTTTTCTTTGTCATCTAACCCTTTTCCACTGAATTGAGGTGGCTGTGGAGCGTAGGGCTCCATGAATATAAAATCGTATTCGCATCAGCCCTCAGTTGTCTATCTCAGATTCCTAGAAAACTATGGAGAAGAGGGGCTTGTAATCCTAAATGATTTCTGAAAGGGGCTGATTGGAGAGTGCTACTTTAAGGCAGTATTCTGTTGTTAAATTGAAAAAATGATAATTTGTTTGTATTTGGTTGGATAGAAGTTTTGGATGGTTTGTTTTGTGAAAAGTACAAAAAAATAAATTTAAAGTCAGTTACTAAACCTTAAAATTCCGTGGGGCCTGGAATATAGATTAATTAATAATAGAAGTAGAAAAATCTATTTTTCTCTCTTCGGGTCCAAGAGGAAGTTGAGTACTTCACTTTCTCCATTTTTTTGGGACCTCATCATAATTATGTAGGCTGTAGGCAGTTATTGGGAAAAAATGACAGCTCTTGCAAGCAGGCCCTTTTTTTCCCCTCACCGGTTATCATTCTAATGTTGCGATATCCAGTCAGAGCATGGAAAAGGAGACGGAATCTTTCATGCTTCACTTCACACATTTTTTCACTTCAACAACAAAACTCCTTGGAATGGAACAAAAAAGTGGAGCCTGCTTGCAGGAGTCTCCTTTTTTGGTTTTTTCCAAAAGGATTCTTTTTCTTTGTTACCGCCAACATAATTATGATGGGTGGCCCACAAAAAATGGAGAAAGGGGAGAAATCAAATTACTCTTGGACAGCTCCAAAGGTAGAAAGAGATGGTGGGAGATTGGTACTAATATTAATTAATTAATTTAAAATTGCAGCATCCGGAGACTTTGTAAGCTTTTATAAGTAATTTCATACTAATTTTTCAAATTTTGTACTTTTCACCTAACAAACTCTACCATTTTTCTCCAACCAAATATGAACAAATCATCCTGCACTTTTCTACATTTTACAGGGTCCACTAAACCATCTCCCTATAAATTGCAAAAAAAATTGAATAAGGGAAACTATATTATGCTATATTGAATCATATTTCAATTGAGGTGCTTTGTAAAGCTGGAACCAACAGAGAGCATTCTCATTTACATGCCTCAATTATTCGATGTTTAAGCTTGTGCACTATGGAAAGGTATAAGAGGGAAACTGAACCATCATTTCACTCCTATTAGTTATTCTTATTTTAGTAATTGAGTCAAAAAGATTGGACGGAAATTTTTTCCCTCTGAGTTGTAGTTAGATGGTAAAGGGGGGGGTCTCAGGTTCGAGGCCACGTTGTAGCCGTTTATTTTTATTTTTTAAAAGGAAATTTGAACTTTCACTTGGATTGCTAGCAACGAACAAGATACCCACTATGTTTATTGTGAAGTAACTACTTTACCCAAAATCCGAAGATGAGGTGGACCAACAATGTTTGTTATGAACTCTTGAATACTCGTGATTATTTGGGTCACATAGAAGAGGACCTCGAGTAGAAAGATGACTCACTTGGAAGGTGTAATAAATTAGAGCAAATAAGTTTAACTTGAAGTTTCCACTAGACACTAATAAACCTCCTTAAACCTAATCTACTTTGTGGTCCACCCCAAAAGCTTAAGCTGATAAGTTAGTTATCAATATACATTTTGAGCAATTTTGACTTCTTTAATTATTGTTTGCAATCTGTACATGTCAAGCATGGTACATCATAGTACTGTCAATTTCCATTTAGACAGTAACAGTGGAGGTTTGAACTCCAATATCAAGGGATAAGTAGTTGGAAAATTGTTGACACTGATGAAAGTCAGAGGAGCTTATCGTATATGCCTAGTCATGCCTTTTCTTTCGTGTTGGTCTCCTCGGAGCAGTAGGTCTTAATAATGTGTGATCAGAAAAGAACGTACCCAGGTGTTTGGCATCAGAACTTTTTATTTGTTGTATCTCTATAGCCTATATGTGTATTCAAGGTGGCGTTAATTATCAACAATTATTATCATATTATGGTTATATTTCCGTAATGGTAACTATTTTATCTGTTTCCTTCACCTCTTCAGTTCAATTACGACACAAGTGCATATGGGTTCCGAGAATATTTCAAGCGACATGGAGTACATGTACCTCATTCCAATTGAAGTGCCACTCTTCTTGGCGCATCATTTACTTTATTTTGTTGTGAACTTTTTGTATAACTTGTACATCAAGGGTTGCTTCACCACTGGAGAATGTCTTGCCAATGTAATTGATGGCCTATGGAAAGTAGGCATCATTGGACGAATTGGACTGAAAATGGTTTGCTATAGTTAAGATTGCGTTATGTAACTGTTGTTGGAAGTTTGCTGGAAAGAACTGAAAGGATACACAAGGCCTTGGCAATAATATAAACTCTCCCAGAGCACAGACAGGTACTTTTTAATTATACTGTGGTAGTTATCTCTCTGAAGTGGTTACCTTTGTCGAAAGTTAGGATGCATTAGAAATATGCGACCAGAATGAACTGCAATTGTTCTATGCATGGATGATTGCCTGTGAAGATGTGACAGTGAAGTGCAATAACTTGAAATGAGACATATTGCTTACGCTGATGGACACATGGACATTTTTGCTCGTGCCAACGTTCTCCTGTTTGCCAGTTGGTCTCCTCTGCTAGTTTCTTTTTCATTATGATCTCAAATCTGTTTTAGCCAAGAGTGGCGTAAAGTTGAAGGGAGGCATCAGAAATTCTTGAATGTTTTCATAATTGTTGTTAGTCCTATACTCCTAATAGGATGGAAGTGAGGAAGTTCAGCTGTAACTTGTAAACACTATACTAGACGAGCAATCCGAAAGACATACAGGTGTGAACTTGAGTGTAATTTTAACTTTACAGGATCAATTTAAGAATTACTACTTTATCATAAATGACAACATGCATCATTTTATGTGGTTCGGTATCCAACTATAGCAAAGAGGTGAAGCACAAAAACAGTTAATAAAAAAAGTTATACTCCATTATAAATGAGGACGCTAAAAGGGGTTTAGGGGGGAAAAAAGAGGATATCACACCTGCGAAAATTCAAAAGCAGTGGTGTCTCTAAATTTACCACTGCAGTTGGTAGCATTGGAATCACTTCTGACCAATGCAATGGAAAAAACACTTTGTGATAAAAAAAAATCTGCTACATTAATTTTCCTACTAGTCACAAGAGAGGTTCACAAAGCCTATTACAAGCACCAGTCCAAGCCAAACATGTAGGAATTTCAGGTAATGTAATTCCTGATTCCAAGCATATGATCCAACAACCTAAAGAAATTCCCATGTTTTCATTCATACTAATTATAAGACATGTAATACACGAGCTTTGTTGTGCTGATGGTTCATGTAATCCCAACTTTAAGTATCGACTGAGTGAACTGGTCGTCTACACTTCGCACAACCCGAGGTCCCTGACTCTCTGGTTATGGATATCTCTACTATTTTAATAGGAGAGGTGGGGCTTGTAACAAATAAATCCCAACTCTGTAACTATATAAATACGTATAATACACGTACCAACTCTAACTTTGTAACTATATAAACACGTATAATACACGTCTAAACTACAGCCAACAAATATAAATGCGCATCGCACGTGTAGCCCAAATCAAAACATTCAAATATAAACTTTTTTTTTTTCATATTCAATATATATTCATTTAATTTGATGACTTTACTTTTTTAAACATGCATGGCACGTATATTATACTAGTAATTATAATAGTAGAGATAAGAGCTTGAACAAATCCATGCATGACTGAACCTACATCTGCAACAGTATTACAGTTCCTTTTTTCTAATGTCGGCTTTTCATATGATCACATTGATTACAAATTAGTATAAGTAAATGAAAGAACAATCTTAAATGAAATAAACAGTTTTAATTCAAATTTATAATGGTATTCAACTTTCAGTGTCCAATTTTGGAGCATCAATGTCATCTTTGTTATGATCTATCTCATCTTTAGTGCGATCCGTCTCAGCTTTCTCTTCATCTGTCTTGGCTTTCTCTTCATCTATCTCATTTTTATCTTTATCGGTACAGTTGATTTCCGTTTTCTTTACTGTTTCCTCCTCTTCAATACGAGTAAGCATTTCCTTGGTCATCCTCAGCTCATCTTCCAGCCGCTCTAGCTCATAATCCTTTGCTTCTAACTGATCTTGCAGAAGTAAGACCTGAATGCAATACATTCCAAGATATCACCATTTATGCATTAGGGGGAAAATCTATAAAATTTAATAGGCCTTGAACATTGACTTTATGATAATAAGTTTAAAAGCCTGTACGAGTTTGAACGATCTTCTCACTTATCAACAAAAGCAGTAACTGTAACTAATGACTAAAACTTAAATCTGAGTTGGCAAACTTCAAGGTAACTCATAGGACAATCTCAACTTATCAAACATCAAACACCAAACTTAATCAAGAATTTAAAAGTGTATATGCTAATTCGTGCTAGAGGGCTATTTATCTTCAAAATGTAATTTTTTTTTATAATGATTTTAGATCGTCAAACTTTTTCATTAATTCAATTTTCAGTAATGCCTAGCTGAATAATTGAAAATAACCAAAATATGCAAAGGAATACTGAAATATGCTACTCCTAGTGGGTGATATTCAAACCGTTCCATTTTTACTCGTGTCAGTATAGAAGTTGTCAGCACTTACATCTCTACTCATAACAAATTCTGATTCTGTAGGATAATGGCTCGATTCTGGTATTTGGTATCTGCAGTGTTCGAAAGTTTCAGAGCTTCAGTCGACTGGGTTGGAGGATCAGGCGACTGTCCAGAGGAGGTTTTCGAAGACTGAGAATACAGCAGCAGCAGTCGACTGTATGTGGGAGTCAGTCGACTGGGCAGAAGGATTATCAGTCGACTGGTAATTGGACCAGTCGACTGTCGGCGGGTTTTGGATCCAGATTCGGCCCAATTCGAAAGGCCCAATAGTTTCCCTATAAATACACCGTTAGGGTTTTGTAAATAGTAACACCTAATTCGGATTTTGTAGCCGTCATCTCTTGTAAAGGCTTTGTTTGCCCATTGGAGAACATAGTAAAGAAACCCCAACCGCCCCTTGTGGATGTAGGCATCGTTTTGCCGAACCACGTAAATCTTGTGTTCTTGTGTTGCTTGCTTTTCTGTTTTTCTCTCGCTGGTTCTCTCTTTGTTTCCGCGTTGGTTTGATTGTTGGTTTGATTTGTATTCCGCACAACAAGTGGTATCAGAGTGGTTGGTTCGACCTAGAGGGAGATGGCGGGTGATGCAGATGCAACCAAGGATGTTGTGGGATCAAGTTCTTCTAGAACAACGATTCACAACGCAAAATTTGAAGTTGAAAATTTTGATGGGACAAACAATTTCGGGATGTGGCAATGTGAGGTGTTGGATGTTCTTGTTCAACAAGAACAAGATGTTGCTTTGGAGGTAGAAAAACCTAAGGATATGTCCGAAGCAGATTGGAAGAAGTTGAATCGAGTTGCGTGTGGGACTATTCGGCTCTTTATTGAGAATGCTCAGAAGTATGATTTGATGAGGGATACCGTTGCTGCGGTGTTGTGGAAGAAGCTCGAAGACAAATACATGAGGAAAAGTTTGGAGAATCGGCTGTATTTGAAGAAGAGACTTTTTCGCTTCACCTATACGGAAGGTATGTCTATGAATGCTCATGTTGAATCATTTAATAAATTATTGGCTGATTTGTTAAATTTGGATGAGCAAATTAAGGATGAGGATAAAGCCCTAATTCTGTTGAATTCATTACCTGAAAGTTATGATCATTTAGCAACTACTTTATTATATGGAAAAGATACTGTGAAATATGAAGATGTTGCAAATGCTTTGTTGAATAATGAAACTAGGAGAAGGGATAAAATGGTTGATAGAGAAACTTCTGAAGCTTTAATTGTAAGGGGCAGGACTGAGACCAGATCTGAGTCCAAATCTGGGAAAAAGGGAAACAAATCTCGTTCCAAATCGAGAGGAGTTTCGAAGGACAGGAAAATACCGGCCAAAGATGAATGTGCTTTCTGTCATGAAAGGGGGCATTGGAAAAAGGATTGTCCAAAGCTACGAAATAAGGGAAATTCGACTGCAAATGTGACTGTTGATAATTTAGAAAGTGGCGAGGATTTTTCTTTTGCACTTGCTTCTAGTCCCTCACTTTATCAAGACGTATGATTTCTTGATACAGCAGCCTCCTATCATATGTCTTGGAAAAAGGAGTGGTTTACTTCTTTGGAGTATATGGATGGTGGTGTAGTTTTGATGGGAAATGATGCACCTTGTAAGAAGGTAGGAATCGGGAAGATTGAATTGCTAATGCACGATGGTCTTATTAGAGAGCTTTCAGATGTATGGTATGTTCCAGATTTGAAAAAGAATTTGATTTCACTTGGTGCTTTGGAGGCCAGTGGATTGAAATTTGCTAGTGAAGGTGGCATTCTGAAGGTGACTAGCGGATCACTTGTGGTGATGAAAGGGCAAAGAAAGAGGAACTTGTTTTTCTTGCAGGGAAAAACATATTTGGGTCAGGCTGCCAGTGTAACTGAGAAGCCTAAACAGGTTGTTCCCGACTCTACCAGGTTGTGGCATATGCGACTCGGGCATGCAGGAGAAAAGGCCTTGCAGGGGCTTGTGAAGCAAGGGTTGCTTAAAGATGCTAAAGGGTGCAAGTTGGAATTTTGTGAACATTGTGTTTTGGGTAAGCAAACTAGGGTGAAATTTGGTACAGTTGTACATCAGACAAAGGGTATCCTCGATTATGTGCACACAGATGTTTGGGGCCCTACTCAGACACCTTCTATGAGTGGTAGACACTGGTTTGTTACTTTTGTTGATGATTACTCCAGACGAGTTTGGGTATATACCATGAAGCACAAAGATGAAGTTTTGACATTGTTCACAAGTTGGAAGAAGAAAGTTGAAAATCAGACTGGTAGGAAGATTAAGGTTCTGAGGTCAGATAATGGAGGGGAATATAAGAATGATCCGTTTCTGAAGTTGTGTGAAGATGAAGGGATCCAGAGGCACTTCACAGTTAGGAAGACTCCACAGCAAAATGGGGTTGCAGAAAGGATGAACAGAACCTTACTTGAGAAGGTGAGATGTATGTTAGCACAGTCTGGATTGAAGAAAACATTTTGGGCAGAAGCTGTTATATATGCAAGCCACATCGTCAACCGTTTACCATCAGCAGCACTTGAAGGCAAGACGCCTATTGAGGTATGGAGTGGTAAACCTGCATCTGATTATAGTTTTTTGCATATATTTGGTTGTCCTGCTTATTATCATGTAACTGAAACTAAACTTGATGCAAGAGCCAAAAAGGCTATATTTGTTGGTTTTAGTACTGGTGTCAAAGGTTACAGGTTGTGGTGTCCAGAACAAAAGAAGTTAGTAATCAGCAGAGATGTGACTTTTGATGAGAACAGCATGATTAGCTCGGGACAGTCGACTGGTGGTATGGGACAGTCGACTGGTGAGCAGCAGAAGAGTGGGACAGTTCTCCAACAGGTAAGTAGAAGAAGCTCGGGACAGTCGACTGGTGTACAGGAGCAATCGACTGGTGGTCCAGAACAGCAGAATTGTGGGAGCTCGGGACAGTCGACTGGTGGCAATAACCAGTCGACTGGTAGGAGAGTTTTCCAACAGGTGGAGTTAGAAAAGTTGTCAGTTGAAAATCCTGTTCCTGTCCAAGATGAAGATGATGTGGTTGATACTGAGAATGATGAAGAAGTTCCTATCCAGCAGGAAGATTCAATTGCAGTAAGAAGGCAAAGAAGAGATATCAAACGACCGTCTCGTTTTACAGATACAGTTGCATTTGCTCTTCCCATTGTGGATGAAGTTCCCTCCAACTTCAAAGAAGCCACTAGAAGTTCAGAGAATGCAGATTGGAAAGTTGCTATGGATGAAGAGATGAACTCTCTTCACAAGAATAAGACTTGGGATTTAGTGCAACTACCAAAGGGGAAGAAAGCAATTGGTTGCAAGTGGGTGTATACGAAGAAAGAAGGTCCAAAAGGCAGTGTTCGGTTCAAGGCTAGACTAGTTGCAAAGGGGTATGCTCAACAGGAAGGAATTGACTACAATGAAGTGTTCTCTCCAGTTGTGAAGCATCCTTCTATTCGGATTTTGTTGGCATTGGTAGCACAGTTTGATCTTGAATTGACACAGATGGATGTGAAGACTGCGTTCTTACATGGGGATCTAGATGAAGAAATTTATATGTTGCAGCCAGATGGGTTTAAAATTGCTGGGAAGGAAAGTTGTGTTTGCAGGTTGAAGAAGTCTCTCTATGGGTTGAAGCAATCTCCAAGGCAGTGGTATTTGAGGTTTGATCAGTTTATGAAGGGGCAGAAATATTCCAGGAGTGAGTTTGATCATTGTGTCTACTTCAGGAAATTGCAGGATGGTTCTTTCATATATCTGTTATTATATGTGGATGACATGTTGATTGCCTCTAAAAATGCTAAGGAGATTCAAAATTTGAAGAATCAGCTGAGTTCTGAATTCGAGATGAAGGATCTTAGTGAAGCCAAGAAGATACTTGGGATGGAGATAGCTAGAGACAGAGCAAAGGGCATAGTGAGTTTGACACAGAAGCAATATCTTTTGAAGGTGCTGAAACGGTTCGGTATAGATGAGAAAACTAAACCAGTTAGCACACCCTTAGCCAGTCATTTCAGAATTAGTGCTTCTCAGTCTCCAAGTACAGATGAAGAGAGACAGTATATGGCTAATGTACCTTACACTAGTGTGGTTGGCAGTTTGATGTATGCCATGGTTTGTACTCGACCAGACATCTCTCAGGCGGTGAGTATGGTTAGTCGATATATGCATGATCCAGGCAAAGAGCATTGGCAAGCAGCTAAATGGATTTTGAGGTACATAAGTGGCACCACAGATGTGGGTTTGAAATTTGAAAGGGATGACAATATTAGCAGGTTATTGGTTGGGTATGTTGATTCTGACTATGCAGGTGATCTAGATAAGAGGCGGTCTACTACAGGCTATTTGTTTACTATGGCTAGGGCACCTATAAGTTGGAGGTCAAATTTGCAGTCCACTGTAGCGTTGTCTACTACTGAGGCTGAATACATGGCGGTTGCTGAGGCCATGAAGGAAGCCATTTGGATACATGGACTTTTGAAGAGCTTGGGAATTCATCGGGAGAAGGTGGAGGTACACTGTGACAGTCAGAGTGCTATTCATTTAGCGAAGAACCAAGTTCATCATTCGAGGACCAAACATATTGATGTTCGTTATCATTTTGTGCGTGATTTGATAAAGGATGGTGATATTCATTTGGTGAAAATTGGAACAGCTGATAATCCTGCTGATATGTTGACCAAAGTTGTTGGGGCAGCCAAGTTCAAGCATTGCATGAACCTGGCTAATATTTTGCATGTTTGATAATTTGGCATGGGCAGTTGGGATAGTACTTTGCTATTGGTTTGGTTAGTATGTGATATCATACTAAGGTGGAGTTTTTGGGTTCGTTTGTTACATTTGGTGATGAGCAGTTGTTTTGGAGTATTTGTGGAGATTGCTTGGGCTACTTGGAAGATTTCACCAAGGTGGAGATTGTTGGATACTTGACTTGGAAGATCTCGCCAAGGTGGAGATTGTAGGATAATGGCTCGATTCTGGTATTTGGTATCTGCAGTGTTCGAAAGTTTCAGAGCTTCAGTCGACTGGGTTGGAGGATCAGGCGACTGTCCAGAGGAGGTTTTCGAAGACTGAGAATACAGCAGCAGCAGTCGACTGTATGTGGGAGTCAGTCGACTGGGCAGAAGGATTATCAGTCGACTGGTAATTGGACCAGTCGACTGTCGGCGGGTTTTGGATCCAGATTCGGCCCAATTCGAAAGGCCCAATAGTTTCCCTATAAATACACCCGTTAGGGTTTTGTAAATAGTAACACCTAATTCGGATTTTGTAGCCGTCATCTCTTGTAAAGGCTTTGTTTGCCCATTGGAGAACATAGTAAAGAAACCCCAACCGCCCCTTGTGGATGTAGGCATCGTTTTGCCGAACCACGTAAATCTTGTGTTCTTGTGTTGCTTGCTTTTCTGTTTTTCTCTCACTGGTTCTCTCTTTGTTTCCGCGTTGGTTTGATTGTTGGTTTGATTTGTATTCCGCACAACAGATTCTTGGTGCTTCCTGATTTTGATAGATTTTTTTTAACTTGAATTATTCGATTATTCTATTTTACTTTTACTTATATTATTATATCCATTATTATATTCTAAGTATATGCATGGGGCACAATGAAATTTTTTTTTTTTGATAGTAAAGATGACCTCTTCATTGTTTCATTAATGCGAAATTAAGGAAACATAGTAGTACTAATTACAAATAGTCCACAATACCACCGCTAATACAAGACTACATCAAAAGGACACCTCTAAAAAGCGGGAAATAAGATACAAGAGTTCCCAGCCTCAGCCCAACTCAACACAAAAGGCACTGAAATGCTGTAATCCAATCCTCCTCCATCTGTAGTCCATACCACCTTACTCTCTTTCCTCCATGCGAAGCCTCTTCCCGGCACTTGCTTGACCTGCCCACGCAATAATATAGGAGAAGATATTATGCATCATCACAGGAAATCTATTGTTGACATTACGAAAATAAAAATCGTTACGATCTAGCCATAGACCCTATAAAGTAGCAGCTATAGAAATGTCCCAAGCTACCCTATCCTTCTTTCTGACCCTAATGACCCCCCAGTGCTCAAAAACCTCCGACAACGAACTAGGACAAATGAGGGCCCCAAATCCTAAACAAACCACCTCTCAAGTTAATCTAGCTTTTGGACAATTAAATAAAATGTGGTTACTATCCTCATCTACGTTATAACATCTCGAGCACTTAACATCGATCTGCATGCCACGCTTTTGTAGATTAATCTTTGATAGGATCGCGTCGTTCTTAACCAACCAAGAAAAAACTCGCACTTTCAAGGGCGCTTTGGTATTCCAGATGGTGCCTGCATCCTTACATCTTAGGCCCCCGTCGTTAAGCATCTTATACATCGACCTGACAGAGAAGGTCTTTGATGGGTCTAAGGTCCAGCTTCTCTCATCCTCATTTTCGTTAGTGTATTCCTTCTGAACTAATATAGTCATTCAAATTTTGCAATTGTTGGGTGCTCTCCAGGTCAATTGCATCCACTACCTCGATCCTCAGGGTACCGTTTCTCCATACGTCTGCCACCTTCGTATCCGTATTCAATGTAACAGCTTCCGCACCCGGGAACAGGCTAATCAGAGTATTTTCACCACACCATTTATCTTTCCAAAATCTGGTGTCCTTCCCTTTAGCAATCTTACATGTCTATTTGTGTGGAAAATATCCCCCACCTTCGCCACCCCTTTCCACAGAAAAGAAGCTTTTCCATGACGACTTCTCCCTCCGAATCTAAATTTCTTTCTAGCACGGTAACAAGAGAACGATTTGCACCACCAATTGTTACGTCTCATTTTCATCTTCCACCACCACTTACTCATAAGAGCTCTGTTCATATCTCTTAGGTCCATGATTCCCAGCCCTCCGAACTCTTTCCTCCTACATACCCTACCCCACCTTACCAAATGGAATCCTTTATTAGCCTCATCAGTGCCCTTCCAAAGAAATCTCTTTCTGATTTTGTCAATCTT
Source organism: Hemerocallis citrina (assembly GCA_017893485.1). NCBI lineage: Eukaryota > Viridiplantae > Streptophyta > Magnoliopsida > Asparagales > Asphodelaceae > Hemerocallis > Hemerocallis citrina. The sequence goes on along the minus strand of CM030363.1, from coordinate 254,152,269 downwards.
GTTGGTAACCCATCTCGGGAGCTCGTAGATGGACATGAGATAGATCGGCAAGCTACTTAGGACCGAATTAAGCAACGTAATTCTTCCCCCAAGCGACAGAAAACGACCCTTCCATCCAGTTAATTTCTTTTGAAACTTCTCAATCAATGGATTCCAGTCCTCTCTCTCTCCCCCCCCCCCCCCTCCGGCCTAATGGGAATTCCTAAATAAGTGAGAGGATACCCTCCCATATCACAGCCGAACAACCCTTTAATAGTATCGATCGGGATCGACAATTGATCGCTAAGCGGTAGAACACTGCTTTTGTTGAGATTCACCTTCAGCCCTACCCATGCCTCAAAACACTTTAACACCAAACTAATAGCAGTAATTTCCTCCTTAGTCAATGCTCCGAACATGATGGTATCATCCGTGTATTGAAGAATCGATATAGGCTCCGTAATCCCTTTGATCGCCACCCCACAAATAATAGCCGCCTCTCTACCTCTCTTAATCATTTTTGCCAAACCATCCGCCACAATGGCAAATAATAGAGAAGATAAAGGATCCCCTTGCCTAAGACCTCTTCGACACTTGATTTCCTTCCCTGCACTCCCGTTAACATGAACGAATGATTTACCTCCTCTTACACAAGTCATAATCCATTTTCGCCATCTGCCTCTGAAACCTTTGAGTGCCAATGCTTCATCAACCGCCTCCCATTCGATCGTATCATATGCCTTTTCAAAGTCTAATTTTAGTAGAAAACCATCAGACTTCTCCTTGTTACCCCTGTACACCACTTCATGTGCAGAGGCAACACTATCCATAATGTCCTTGCCTCTGATAAACCCGCTCTGTGACTCTCCCACAACGTTGTTCAGATGTGGCACCAGTCTTTGCGCCAGCACCTTTGTGATAATCTTGAAACATCAATTCAACAAGCTTATAGGTCTTAAATCTTCCACTCTAATAATCTCGCTCTTCTTAGGGATCAATATGATATTAGCGTAGTTAATCCTATCAAAAATTTCCCTTCCATCAAATAACTCCTGAAATATCTTCATCAGATCTCCCTTAATAATTTTCCAATAATACCTATAAAAGAAAATAGGAAAACCATCAGGCCCTGGAGCCTTATATTGTCCTAATTCTTTGATAGCTTGAAGCACTTCCTCTGTGAAGTTGTTCTCGATTCTGTCACTTCCATCAATCTTGGATGCACTCCACATTTCCGATATCATCTTACATCTATTAACTTTGCACGTCCCCAGTAAAACCTTATACCTTTCCTCTATATGTTATCTAATTTCACCCTCGCTCTCGTTCCATCTATCCCCTACCATTAACCCATGAATGGAGTTTTCCCTTCTTCTACCATTAGCCATCTTATGAAAGAATTTTGTGTTGGCATCTTCCTCCTTCAGCCACTGAACCCTTGACCGCTGCCTCCAATACTGTTCCTCCATATCACCTATTTGCTGAATTTCCAATCTACACTTTGTCAATTCCTCGCGCTCGATCCCTATCAGATCCCTCTCCTCCTGCACCGTTTCTAGGACATTCACTCTATTACCCAATTCACAATCTATTTTATTAGTTTGATCCATTTCAGGTATCCTACTATGACTAAATCATAGTTTCAACTTTCATGTACTAGTATTCATAATACCTCCAGGGCTAATGAAACCGATTTATTAAAATTCAATTGTCTTCATTGTGGAGCAATCACACCAAAAACTCGAGTTCCTTTTGGATTTCCATTTTGATCAATGGAAACCGCTGCAATCGGCATCCTATCATATTATCATACCATTATCAAGTTTTAGTTTTTTATGTATACGAAATATTATAGCTCTAATTACTCAAAATGTACTGAAGTATTGTGAAATATGAAATGGTGAGATGAACATGACCCATAATTTTGGTTGATAATAGATAAACCGGGTGCTTGTAAACAATGAATATATATTGCATTTTTACTAAACCAGCCATATTAAAAGGAGCACAACTGCAAAGGGCTCTCCTAAACAAATGTTACCGGTATAATATATAGTGTACTCTCCAAAGTTAGATATCACACTTGCAATAATAGTTCAAAACATAAATTCGACAGTACAATAGCTCAAGTTTAGAACAATTGGACCTCATTTGACTTCATAAGAGAAAAAATTTGGTATGCAGTTTAGCATTGGAGAACGGTAAAGGAATGCCAGGTTCATGTTTCAGAACTCAGAAGTGTGACAATTTAGGAAACATCTAATCAGCAATGATTTGTTATAGTTCTCAGATTATATCATAAACTGATTACAAAAATAGCTGATATAAGAACATACCCATTCATTAGATCTCTCCACATCATTTGTAAGCCCATCCATATGTCTATATAGCTCTGCAAACCAAAGGAGCAACAAACACCAGTGGTTAGAAGTGGGAAAAAGACAGAAAATGGATCTACACTAACAAACACCATAAAAAATCTATAATAACAATCTACAAACAAGCAGTAACTAACTGTTGACCCACACATTCAAATCTGCAAACTTTCAAATCAATGTTAATCACAATGAGAATGGAGATAAATTACGTAGAAATATCTGCAGCAAACAATAAAAATCTTTTGAAGTCCCAATTCAAAAACCATAAAAACACCTGCTTTCAGATAGGGAGGGAAAAGGGGACTTAATGTATAATTTGCACAGAACAGGAAAATCATGAAAAATAATAAGTACAGAGGAAATCAATGAAATGGTAACTTTCAACATAAAGAAGGTGAAAAACAACCACAGCATTCAATCTAACATATCAATCAGGTAAAACCCAATATAACAGTCATCCTGTATTTATATTATATTCAATATTTTGGAAAAATATTGAATTTATGTAACAGACAATAACTGGAACAAACATATTCCTCACCATCAAATTGATTCCTGAGCTCTGTATTTTGAGACTTCAGCACAGAAATTTTCATTGCCAACTCGTGAATCTACAAATCAAAACCATGTGGTAACAAAAAGTAGTGTCAGCAACACGCAAATTAATATACCTTATACCTTCATAGACTTTAACTGGAATAAAAGTTAAATAGTTCTGAAGCATTAACGAATAAGAAATTTCGACGTCCAAGTATAATAATGGTAGGTTACTATGATATTTCAACTTTTAAATCATATAAAAGCTTCATAGTTGAACCACAAGAATGACATGATTATTATCAATTCAACCCCAAAAAGGTTAATCATCTGTCGCATACTCGAAATTGATTATCTTGTGAATAATTCAGCACATAAAAAGATTAACTTATGGATTGGCATCCTTCTTGGGTAGGGAATTTAATCCACTCCAAAGTCCAAACATACTAAGAGAGAAGGTGGGTTCGGACAAAATTTGTGCAATCTTTTGCATTATTAGATAAGTTTACGGTTTTGAATGTGACAAATATATTAATATAATATTTGTTAGAGACTAGTATGTTAAAAACACCTTTAACATACTGCCTATCATTGGATTTGCTTGCTATCTCAATTATAGTGAGATTTCGTCACTGTTAAAATGAGAAAATCAACTTATAGTTACACCAGAAAGCAAATAACTACTCTCCATTTGTTCTGTAGTTTTAACTACCCTAAAGTTTCTTTTCCATCAAATTTTGGTATTCTAAATTGCTTGAACATTTAAAGTTCTTCAACAATAACTTCATGTTATAATATGCATAACAAATACAAGGAAATTATCAATGGGTGATCAAGACATCAAGTTAGTCTAAAAAGAAAACGGAATTGCAACTGGAAGTTGCAAAGACATGATACATACATAGTAAATGAACTGCATCAAGATTTGTTGTAAAAAAAATAAGAATATCCACACAATTGCATGCGTAAGTGAAATTTTCAATCTAACCCAAGACCCACAACCTCTGTGTGTGTGTGTCACACAGTGAAGGTAAGAAATTTTCTACTTTCTTTTTGTGAGAGAGCCTTCCACTACGCTAAAACTTCGATGTTGTAAAAAGATTGAGGGAATTGCACTTGTATTCTAACACGCCCCCTCAGGTCGAGGGCCCATTTTTAATAGGCCAAGGAAATGAGATATATGCCAAACAAATTGTGGGCCGAGACCTCAATGTGGGCAACGAGATAACTATTTTTTAAAATAAATCCGAAATAAATACGAAATAAATCTGAAATAATTAAAACACACCCAGCGAGATTCAAACCTGGGGTGCTCTAATACCATGTGAAAGAGCCTTCCACTATGGTAAAACTTCAAAGTTGTAGAAGGGTTGAGGAAATTGCACTTGTATTCTAACACCTTTATATCTTAAGATAAATGGAACTACATGCTTTTATTACCTTGACTAGGCTAAACACATTCTGTTGTGGCTCCACATTAACACATGAGGATCTGGATTTGAGGGGGAGCATAGGTAAATGCAGTGAAGAGACAAAATAGACATGCATTTACATGTAACAATAGAGGTCTGGATAATGTTTTTGAGAGAAAAATAAGCTCATTGTCGTATTAGACCTCAGTTAGAATGGTTCACATACACCACAACCGAAATTTTCTTGTTCTCATATGCAAGAACACATGTATGCAGCATGTAATACGGTACACTCTAATGCACAATGAATCAAATCCAGATTGGTCTTAAGCTCGTATCCAAGGAAACAATAGGAAAGTAGAGGGTGGTTTATCATAAAACTGAGGAGGCTAATTGGCAAATACAAGGTCTCAAATTGAAAATAGAAACCAAAAATCAAGAAACAAACTTCCAGAACCTTTATTAACTAGGATTTAGTACAGTACATATCCATGGATCGCAAGGATTCTTTTAAAGGAAGTAGCATATTGTAATGAATATTATTAGTTGGAGAATATAGCTACAACTAAGACTTTTATAAAAATCGAAGATTGTATGACTTGCCTTCCCTTCATTAGCCATTGCTCCAATCTCCTCATTTTCTTCCTGTAAGGTCCTACACTTTGCCATTAATTGTTGTCCCAGTTTACTATTTGTACTAAAGTTGACAGCTGAGACATTGTCTTGAAGTTCTTTCACTTTCTTTTCTTTCTCCTCAACCAAATTCTAGCAAACAAACAAAAAGGTCAGAAACTACCAGCATTCAGAACTAGTAGATTAGCATATAAATAACCCACCACTTTAAACTAATATAGCAAAGGCACAACTATTCTAAGGTTTTTTTCCCACATTCTTGCAAACAAGAATGAAAACCAAAAGAATTGTAAATGGGAAAAAAATATTAAATTTTCCAATGAAAAACACAAAAGCTAGAACGTAATAATATCATGGAAGATGAAAAGTACCTTTAACCGTGTGAACTCCTCATGTATTGCTGGATCGAGCAATAACCTCCTGGTCTACCAGAGTAAATAAGGGGAACAAAAAGAATGAAAATGAGCTACAATACTAATGGAAAATCAAACAGCTAAAATCCAATACCTACTTCATAGTCACGATTCATTAGGTATACTAGGTGCTCTTACTGAAAGATGCATTTAAAGTAATAAGCAATATCAAAATTCCATTACCTGACTAGATGGTGGTCGCAACTGTTTCTTCAGATCTCGAACTGCAGACTAAAATTTATTGGATATGACTTATATCAGTCAGTTATTTCATGAATGTGAAATTTTAAACTTCAGATAATCAGTTATGTCACTAGATTGATACTGATGACTGACAGAAAATGCCATTCATTCACACAAAACCTACAATTTTCTTACAAATTGGATAATTTTAAATAGAACCCTTCCAATGTTGTTTTCCTCAATTTTCTCTCAACTGGAGCTATCTTTTTACTATCAAGTTTATATTTGCATGAATTTAGAACTAGCTCCAATGAGGATAGAAAAAGGAAGAATTAGTTGATGGTCTGGAAATATACATTGTAAACCAAGAATTCTGTTAGTTAAATAAAGTTGAGGATTAAACTTAATGAAGTCAACATGAACAGTAGTCTAGGAGACCTATATGAGCTTGGAGTGTGGCAGTAAAAAAGGCCCAATCTGTTAATTAATTAAGTAGAGCAAATATGCCTTACAAGTCTAAAATGGAACGGTAAGACGATTCATGTAAACGATTCCAAAATTTTCGGTTCAGGATATATGGGGCACTTGTCCTACCAAAATTGAAATCCCTATCTTTGTCTAAGTTAGCTTAATTTCAATTCCCCCTAGCTTGATAAAATATACACATAATTTATCAAAGACAGTGACCCACTGCTAAAAACAATTATCGAAATTTAATTACTTAAACAACTTTTTATGTCTTTTTTTTTAACAAGGCCATAGTTAGTTTAAAAGGTCCAATTTGGAGTATGGCAGTTTAAAAGGTCCAATTTGTTTGAGTTAAGGATATACAGGGCACTTGCCCTACCAAAATTCATATCCCTATCTTTGTCCATGTTAGCTTTGTCCATGGACCGACACAACGATTCATGTAAACGATTCCAGAATTCTGGGTTAAGTAGATGGGGCACTTGTCCTACCAAAATTGAAATCCCTATCTTTGTCCATGTTAGCTTGATTGCAATTCCCCTTAGCTTGATAAATATACACATAATTTGTCTGAGACAGTGAGCCACGGCTAAAACAATTATAGAAATTTAGCTGCTTAAACAACTTGTTATGCTTCTTTCTTTCTTTTTTTGAACAAGGCCGTAGTCCGTTAAAAAGGTCCAATTTAGAGTATGCAGTTAAAAAGGTCACATTTTGGGTTAAGGATATATAGGGAACTTGTTGTACCAAAATTCATATCCCTATCTTTGTCCATGGAACGGTAAAACAATTCATGTAAACGATTCCAGAATTTTGGGTTAAGGATATATGGGGCACTTTTCCTGCCAAAATTCAAATCCCTATCTTTGTCCATGTTAGCTTAATTACAATTCCCCTTAACTTGATAAATTATGTGCATAATTTGTATGAGACCCATCTAAAAACAATTATAGAATTCGCTTCAAAAACTTTTATGCTTATTCTTGTTGGAATAAGGCCGTAGTCACTAGGGAATTGTGCAAGAAAGGTTTGAACCCCTGACCTCTTGCTCACTAGGGAAGAGGCTTACTGATGAGGACATCTTTACAGTTTAGGATTTTTATTTTATTACCATTTTTATTTCTGGCAATTATTGCCATATGTAATCTTTTTGTAATTTTTAGATTCTGAGAATATTTTGGAGATATGTTTCAAGATGTAATTGAGCCTATTTAAAGGCCCTGAGATGAATGAGAAAAGCATGCCATTATTGATATAAAAAAAAAACCTGTGTTGAGTTTTGCTCTTCATTTTCTCTCCCTTGTGTGATACAATCGAGATACAAATTAGGGTTTGTGATAAATCCTAATCTAGTTTTAGAATTAGTGATTAGTTCTAAAATTTATCCCCAATTAAAAAAATCCCCACAAATTTTCCTAAATCCCCAAATACAAAAAAAAAACCTAACCCTATTTCTCCACACATCAGCCGCCACCATCATCCTTCCTTCTTCTTTCCCGAAACCCCCCCCCAAAAAAAAATCCCGTACCAATCCAAATCCACAGAACCCAATCCCCTTCATCCACCCGCCGCCTCTTCGTCAAACCATTGCGGCGCCAGCCCGCATCGTCCCGTGCTCCTCGCCCTACTTCGCAACAACTCCCGCACCTCCCCCTCACACAGCACCTCAGCACCCTGAGCGCGCGCCGCGCTGCACTGCGACAGCCCCGACTGCACACCGGGCGCACCCTGACCACCTCCCTCAGTCATTCTCCGCGACCCCACTACAGCGTGCGACAGCCCGTCCACCTCTCAGCGCAGCAGCCAGCATCCCTGTGGCAGCCCCCCCTTCCCGACCTCCGACCACCGGCAACCAGATCAGTCACCCCCGGGCTTCGTTGCTGACTTTGCTTGCTGAGTTGCCGTGATCTGAGTTGCTGCCCAACTCCGAGATCTACGTGGGATTTCTTCGCATTCGGTATACTCTTTCCATTCTTCTATATTTATGTTTTACTGCCTTATCATCTAGTATATTATCTGATTTGACTGTCGACCACAAAATACTGAGATTGAGTGATCCACATGCTAGATTAGAGTACAAATCGATATTGGATTTATTACTTGCTAACATATAGGAATTTAATTATTGATTGAGGTTGAATTATTAATTGGAATTGTTAGCATAATTCAGTTCTTGAAAATCCATCAAACCCGTTGACTGTTTTAAATTTCTAACTTAGATCAGAACTTTCATGTTGGTAAAATTAACCCATTAAAATTCCTGAAAAATTCTCTATTTTAGGGTTGATTTTACATCATTTTGGTATCAGAGCGAAGGTTCTTAAAACCTTAGTTCTTGCATTGTAGGCATCATTCTTGCATTCATTTAGGATTGTGTAGTTTTTATTTTTCTTCTTTTATTTTAGTTTATTTCAGATTCATTAATAAAATAAAATAAAATAAAATAAAATAAAATTTATAAAAAAAAAAAATTAGGACACACCCTATTTCACACTTTTGGTGAATGCGTCTTCGCAGCACCATCACAGACCCTGAAGAGCCTTTCCTATCCCTTCCCAATCACCCAATTAGGAACCCTAGACTTCCCAGACTTGAAATGGACAATTCTGATATCTCCACTACCCTAGCTGCCATCCAAGCAACTCTTGCCAATATCAATCAGAGGCTTGAGAAAGTGGAGCTAAATCAAACCATTGTCCCTGAGCTTCATGGCCATCGTCAGATCCCTCGAGAAAATGTTCATGACGATCGACATCAAGAACGTGACCCTGACGAACATTATAAAAAGAACGTTAAGGCTGGCATTCCCCAGTTTGAAGGCCACATGGAACCCCAAGCTTACCTCGATTGGATCCGTGCCATGGACCACTACTTTGTGTGGTTCGACATGAGCGAATCCCTTAAAGTTAAATTTGCCACTATGAAATTAACGGGTAAAGCTCAACAACATTGGACCAATCTTGAACATGCTCGCAGAGGCCGAGGCCTGGCACCCATAGCCACTTGGGAGGCCATGAAAGAGAAGCTCACTGAGAGGTATGTACCGTTATCGTTCCACACCCGATTGCTAGATTCGTGGAACCAATTGTATCAAGGAAGTCAATCCACACAAGAATATGTTGATAAATTCGATGACTTCCTTATTCGGTGCAATGCGTTAGGTAAAGAGAGTGAAGAACAAACTCTCTCTAGGTTCAGAGCTGGACTACGAGCTGACCTTAGGAACGAGCTAATCTATAGAAACGTGGACTCAATAGCGGCAGCCTACGCCCTAGTCCTCAACATGGATTCTCTTAAAGCTAGTTCTCATTCTAGGTCCAGCGACTCAAGAGATCATTCCTATCCTCTTGACCCCTCTAGACCTGAGCACTCCTCTCCTCAGTACCCTAACAAGTCTTACCCCAGCAAACCTAATTCAAATTTCAATTCACATAGAGATGAACATAAAGGTAAGAACACCGAAAGAGATTACAGTAAGATTGACCCTCTCACTAAGTGCTATAAATATAAGGGATACGGTCATATTGCTGGTAACTGTCCCAGTCCCAGTAGGATTAATATAGTAGAGGGTACCGCAGTCATCGCTGATGAGCCCGACAATGAGTTTATTTATGAACCTAATAAAAGTGATGACTTTGATGAAAAAGAGGATGACCAGTCTCTCAATTGTATTCAGCCTATCCAGTCACCTCCATTGAGTATACCCGAGACACCCATTCATTCCCAAGTCACTTGGCAACCCATAGATTTTACTCATGTATTAGAACATCACAAAGTCACAGAGTATGCACCCACATTTGCATATAACATTCATGACTTGTATAAGAAATTTCCAAGGAACTTAATGAGAATAATTTTAACTACAAGTTAATAGCAGATACTAGATTGAAATTTATAACTTTTGATATTGGTGACGAAGTGATGGTTCGGATTCATCCAGAACGGTTTCCTGTTGGACCCGTTAAGAACTTGAACATACGTGCTGCAGGCCCATTTAAGATTCTACATGCAATCAATAATAGTACCTATGTCGTTGACCTTCCTGAAGGTTTTGGCATAAGTAAGACTTTCAATATTCAGGATCTAGTACTTTATGAAGGCTCAAAATTCAACCCTAGAAATTTTCTTATAGATGAGCCTATCCTGCAGCCTAATGGTGAGATTCCCCCATTACCTCCACTACCAGATATTACTTACCCATCGACAGAAGAATTGGATAATATTTTAGATGATCAGATAATCCCTACTAGAGATGGTGGTATGCACAAGTATTTGGTAAGGTGAAAAAATAAGCCGAAGTCGGATGACACTTGCAGTGGTCGTGAGGGGCTCCCGCAACTGGATCCAGATCTTTTGGAGCACGATGACATGATCACTGGTTTTGACTCGACTGGGTCGAGCTCTCTCCCACCCGGAGAGAATGATGAGGACATCTTTACAGTTTAGGATTTTTATTTTATTACCATTTTTATTTCTGGCAATTATTGCCATATGTAATCTTTTTGTAATTTTTAGATTCTGAGAATATTTTGGAGATATGTTTCAAGATGTAATTGAGCTTATTTAAAGGCCCTGAGATGAATGAGAAAAGCATGCCATTATTGATAAAAAAAAATCTGTGTTGAGTTTTGCTCTTCATTTTCTCTCCCTTGTGTGATACAATCGAGATACAAATTAGGGTTTGTGATAAATCCTAATCTAGTTTTAGAATTAGTGATTAGTACTAAAATTTATCCCCAATTAAAAAAATCCCCACAAATTTTCCTAAATCCCCAAATACAAAAAAAAACCCTAACCCTATTTCTCCACACATCAGCCGCCACCATCATCCTTCCTTCTTCTTTCCCGAACCCCCCCCAAAAAAATCCCGTACCAATCCAAATCCACAGAACCCAATCCCCTTCATCCACCCGCCGCCTCTTCGTCAAACCATTGCAGCGCCAACCCGCATCGTCCCGTGCTCCTCGCCCTACTTCGCAACAACTCCCGCACCTCCCCCTCACACAACACCTCAGCACCCTGAGCGCGCGCCGCGCTGCACTGCGACAGCCCCGACTGCACACCGGGCGCACCCTGACCACCTCCCTCAGTCGTTCTCCGCGACCCCACTGCAGCGTGCGACAGCCCGTCCACCTCTCAGCGCAGCAGCCAGCATCCCTGTGGCAGCCCCCCCTTCCCGACCTCCGACCACCGGCGACCAGATCAGTCACCCCCGGGCTTCGTTGCTGACTTTGCTTGCTGAGTTGCCGTGATCTGAGTTGCTGCCCAACTCCGAGATCTACGTGGGATTTCTTCGCATTCGGTATACTCTTTCCATATATTTATGTTTTACTGCCTTATCATCTAGTATATTATCTGATTTGACTGTCGACCACAAAATACTGAGATTGAGTGATCCACATGCTAGATTAGAGTACAAATCGATATTGGATTTATTACTTGCTAATATATAGGAATTTAATTATTGATTGAGGTTGAATTATTAATTGGAATTGTTAGCATAATTCAGTTCTTGAAAATCCATCAAACCCGTTGACTGTTTTAAATTTCTAACTTAGATCAGAACTTTCATGTTGGTAAAATTAACCCATTAAAATTCTTGGAAAATTCTCTATTTTAGGGTTGGTTTTACATCACTTACCAATCGACTACTAGGGCGCTAGCAGCTTTTATGCTTTATGGTTTTTCATATGCGAACATGTAATCCAATCTCTACAAGATGTGCCAATCATACATATATTCACAAACAATTGTGTTCATTGCACCTTGTATCTACACTGCAGAGAAATTTACACATGATCATAAATCAACAACAGCCAACAAGAAATTTGACGTCATTTTAGATAATATTTCAGATATGAGGATGCAGGATGAACATAAAATTCCCATGTACATGGGCTCAGACAGACATAACATTCACTACACTTAACTCAAAGTGTCAATTACAAAACATTAACCATAATAATCCTAAAAGTACAGACAGACTGCTATAGATTTCATCTGTTGCTAATCAGGAATTTGAAATCAATGAAATGAAATAAGAAGCCTTACAAAAAAAAATTAAATTACCTTCAAGTCTACAATTTCCTGCTCACGTTTTGCAAATGTAACTATAAAAGCAGCTTCCCTTTTCTTTGCTTTCTCAAGCTGACAGAAAACAATAGCATAAAGTATATTTAATCTCGGAAATATAGTCAAAATTTCAGTATTAGCACATTTAAGGATACAAAGCATACCTTTTCTTTTAAATACTCCTCAGAGGACTTCAGATTCTGGAGATAGGTTAATACTAAGGCAGGTTCTACATAGTAAGTAGGAGTCATGTTAAGACATTATAGGAGGGAAAGAAAGAAAATGAACTCTGTAGAGGATACTTAACATTCAAATTCCATATACAGCATAACCAATCTGAAGCCATCAATTCAAACTAATGCATTCAAAGAATAGATACTGTTATATCGCAGAGGGGTAGTCTAACCTGGATTAGTCCCAGCAGGAGCAACAGGCCCACTCTGAAATGCGGAATACCACTTTCGAATCTCTGATTGTGCAGCCTCTAACTCAGCCTGCATCATATGCAAGTTTTTTTATTCAACTGGACAGTATCTGGAACAACTAGTTAGCAAATATAGTTCTTTCGAGCGAATAAAACACATGTCGTCGCATATAATGCCAGTCACTAAAAGCCTTATTTGACCCTTTAATACATAGTAATTATCAGCAATTCGCAATGCTGTTCTATATTGTTAGTCATTAAAAGAATCAGTTACCAGCTCAGTGCATAACAAACTTCGCTAAAAATTAAAAATGCACTCTCAAAGCATGTGAGAGGCCACATGTCCCCATGTCCACCGAACCACATCTGCAAATCTTAAAGATGAGGTGGATGGTGGATAGAAATCCAAGGAGTGACAATGAAATAGTTATTTGTCAGCAGTTCATTAAGGCTCCAGAGGTAACACTTCACAATTCTAATATTAAAATAAAAAATCGCAGCGGAAATCTGTTTTGATGTCCATAGTTAACAGTTAAATGCTGATTCAACTCATGCAACTAATCATAAGCAAGGTTTGAGTACTCGGTTTCAGTATTGGTTCAGAGATTTCAAAAATGGTACATTTCGGTCTATTTTGTCAGTTTCACTAAGGTTTGCTTTCAGTTTCGGCTTATGTATTACTGAATACATATATAAATATATATTGGTAAACATATCTAATATATAATTACCTATCTTGAAACAAACTTTTTACATGAAGTGTCCAAAATTTTCTAATTACTTATTTCAAACTTGTATCTTTCTTATATAGTTATATTTACTCAAGAAGAAAAAAAAGGGGAAAAAAACTAATAGCCCAGTTACAGGCCCAAATTAGACTCGAATCAAAGACAAACAAAACCACTTTTGCCCAACCAACCAAATAATCCCATTCGTAACCAAATTCGAATCAGACCTAACCCAGTTTTAGCCCAAACGAATCTAAACCCAGATTCTTCAACCCATACCTACTCCTTCCCGAACCCTAATTTTAATCTGAGGCTTTTTGCACGAAAAAATATTGACACTCTGTATCTCTCCACTTTCTCAACAACGTCGAAACCTTCCTCCATAAATGTTTTCCAGCTGATTTTAGTGCCCATGTATTGTACCGCCGCCTATTGAAACCGATCCACATGGGCAGTAGCAATACGTATCGCCCGGTATATCAACCCTTGACCATAAGATGATTACAATCACTATTTATATATATCTAGAAGAGAAATATAGCTTTGTTTAGGACTACGAGAAAAAAAAGAAGGCCACTACGCATTCAGGCCTCTCCTTGTACGGCCATACCTATACTGTTTTTCCTTGCACCATAGCAAGGATGTAGATACTTATCATGCCTTGGTTAGGAAACTCATTTATCTACAGTATTTGACTAAACAAGCCAAGGTCACCCCTAATTTATGGTTGTTTCCTGTACAAGCAAACTTCAAGCTCTCTGTCAAGCTCAACTATTTTTAAGCCATAGGTTCCATTCCAGCCAAGTATGGTTTGAGTAACTTGAGTTGTACAACTTAACAGCACAAATAAGTAATCAAATTTGAAATAGATCATGCCTTAACAATAATAGAAAAATTATGAAACCAAACATGTCTTATAAGAAAGAGTTATAGATATTAACATGCAATTTTAGGATAGATAAATGTGCTTAAACTTGCAAGCTAAAGCTTGCTAAGTGCTTTCTTATGCAGTAAACAAGATTCAAAGCTAGGCTGAAGCAAGATAATTGCTTGGTGGTCTGCACAGAGATTTTCATATAGTATGATATAGATTACAGTTTAAACTTTTAAGCAATAATTTTAGTCTTACAACAAAAATGTCGTTAATAAAAAGTCTGCAGACATGACAGTGCTTTATAAATTAGAATATTACGACTACTTATCAAATGAGCATATAAAGGTAGGAAATAAAATAGAAATATAGATTTGAGTGCATATAAAGTTATAAGAGAGAAAATATAAGCAAGAATCAGAATAAAATACAGAATTAATGTAAATAAATATAATTATTTTCCTACACTTAAATGACAACCTTAAAGCACTAACCTGGCATGCAGCAAGGTTATCCTTACAGCTCTGTAGACTGAAATAAGAAAAACCTAAATAAGAAAAACTGTTTACGAGTGTTTTGCTGATTTACTAATGCTTCGACATATGAATTGTTATAATTTATTAAGAACTCTAATACCTCTCACGAAGAGACAAAATCATCCCAGTTGTAGCACCAGGCCCACTCTCTTCAACCTTCTTCGCCTGCATTATGCATACAAAAGCACTGCCTTTATGTATTTGTACTAAATTTACCAATACTAACTCGTGTAACTTGCAAGCAAATGACAAATTTATGGATCATTTCCATTGTAAGTGAACATAAATACAAAATAAAGAAAGATGAAGCTCAATGAAATTATACGACAGCAAGTAACAACGTTATAACTAAAAGTGAAAATGGGACCAAAATATTGCTGCATTTTCTTTTGCATATTTCCCTACGAAAAAGCATGCCAACAACATACAATCTGGACTTCCAAGCACTAACATAATTGACTAGATTGAGGCATGATACTCGAATAGTTGAACTATACATACTAGTTTTGTTAGCACATGCAATGCACATGCATGTACATGGCATCTGGTAGACCACATTAAGGATTAACAAAGATAAAAATCATGTGCACTGTTGGTTGGCTTAACATTTGAATTTCGGTCGAAACGTCCGAAATTTCGGTGTTAGAACTCGGAGGACAACAAAACACCATACAATGTCAATTATATCATTTCTAGACAAAATTCCTGAAATTTTGGGCTGATTCTAAAATTTTGGCCCGATGTTTTCTAGTATGGGTATAGTGACTCTAGTCTTTGAATTAGAAAGTTGGGAAAGTT
The DNA here is from genome assembly GCA_017893485.1 of Hemerocallis citrina. Taxonomy (NCBI): domain Eukaryota; kingdom Viridiplantae; phylum Streptophyta; class Magnoliopsida; order Asparagales; family Asphodelaceae; genus Hemerocallis; species Hemerocallis citrina. The sequence continues at coordinate 254,136,837 of CM030363.1, read as the reverse complement.
TTGACATTAAAAACTTCCGAAGCCCAACCAGATCCGAACATTTACCTAGTAATTGCTTGTTTGAAATGTGATTATACTGATATAATATGTATGTAAATATAGCAATGTTTACTTTGCGTGTTTCGTGCGAACGGACACATATTTGGGTTGTAATCAGTATTGCTTTAGTTACATATACATCATATTGTGATACATAGTGTGCATATTGCATTGCTTATATACATCATACTTAGGAGATATATTTTAAACCGACATGACAACCTGATATCTATTAAACATCCTAAAATTTCCCCGAAATCCGAAATGAAAATTCTTAGGGCAGCACGACATCGAAGTCCGGCATTTAGAACCTTGACTTGGATAGAGGCTGACTTCAATCATAGCTATTTAGGTTATGATAGTAAAAATTATTTCGTGATACAGTCTCTATAGTTTATATAGATCAGGATTAGGAGGTATATTTTTAATTCTTTACCTGACATATCACTTAAAATGCATTGCATAACCACAAAATTTCTAATGATGGGGATGAGTCCTCTACCATAAAGTATGTTGGCAGGTCGGCTTCCAGAGCTCTCAGGCCTAATATTACTAGCCAAAGAAAGCCACTGATTGAGGCAATCTAGAAAGACTATCGTCTACGAGGTCGATAGAATTATGGAGACTATCGTCTACAAGGTCCATAGAATTATGGAGACTATCGTCTACAAGGTCCATAGAATTATGGAGACTATCGTCTACAAGGTCCATAGAATTATGGTCAACTAAGGTTGAATAGTATTTCCAAAATCATCTTTCTTTGTTGGGATCGCATACTCAGTCACCTGATGCAATGGAGGGTCCCATCGTGTATCATAAAGCTGGTCAACACCAATTGTAATAGTGAAAAATAGGGGCCGGAATTCTTTATTGGAAAGGGGCAGGCAAAGCCCGAAGGAAGGCTGCTATCCTCTTGGTCTTCTTCGTTTTCAATGAAAAACAAATCAACAGAAGTTAAGTGGACTCAAATCAATGAATTGAACAGCCCAACCTCTTTGTTTGAAGCTTCGCTAGGAAGCTTCTACTTGTTGAAGCTTTGCACTCCCTAATTCCAAGGGAAGACCAAAGATCTTGAGCAGCGACCGATCAAGATGATTCTTTCTTTGTCGAGACGAAACAGAACCCATCCTTTCGACTAGAAATGTGGTCCCCAGATACCCGATATGAAAATTCTTAAGCCGGTTACGAGTACAAAACCAGACATTTAGAACAAAGAATACATTGCATAATTTGTAATTTGCTTTTTCCATTTAATCTATGCTACTTCATTCCATAATTCCAATATTAGTGAATCTGTTTCAGGCCAATGCTAACCTATATTAATCAAACAATGCAGAAGGGGAAACAATTCATCTCTACAATTGTAGCTTCAAAGGAGAACCCTTACCTTCTAAGTTATAACGTATCATAAAATAATGCGTTCTGAATTCTAAAATATAACAAACCATGGTTCAAAATCTCAGTATCGGGTTGTTAAAATTTTGGGTACTGCGATCACTATCGGTCAAATCGGCAGTAGTGGAACGATGGATCGGATTTTTGGTATAAGGTGTTTTTTAACTCAAAACATTTATTTTATGTTATTAATTAAACATTCAAATATTTTATGTTATTTAAATACTTTAATATTGTTTTGAAACTTAATTAATCAATTTAATCATTTTTTGATTTGCGAATTGGTGGTATTGTAATTGGACTGATCCGGCCGATTCCTTGTCCACTCCGGTTGATCCCCCATCCAGTTGATCCCCCATCGGATTGCCGATCCCTATCTTTTGCAAGAGCATCGGATTCCTCCCCACCCCTCCACCCCAAAAAAAAAAAAAAAAAAAAAAAAAAAACAATCTGATCCAACCGATCCCAATTTGATCCGGCCGATCCTTTAAACAATGTCCAAGTTCCTAGTTTTAACTTATTTACATCTTTACACTTATAACTAAAAAAAATGCAATTGCAGTAGTTTTTTGTGTGCACTGCATCTCGTCCAAAGTATTTACTGCACAATCTCTAACCAGAGTTCCCAACTTGCAATAATGCACGTGCCCTATTACTTCCCTTTCCCACTATTTTCTTGCCTACTCTATTCTTTTCTTCATCTTTTAATTTAACAACAAAATTGTATTCCCATCATGAATTTTGGCAATATATTCTCCAATTCTAAATTAACCCTCTAATTCGTCTAGTCATTAGTGATCATGATAATTATAATACACTTAGAACATAATTAGACTCTTCATAGCTACCAAGACAAGGAAAGCACGTTTAATGATGCCCAAAAAAGTTACCTTTTTAGAACCATATACGTCATCATCATCTTCATCAAGATCCCCAAATCGTCTCTTCTCTCCTACACACATAAATCCATCAAAATCAGAAGTCCTCCATTAAATATGATATATATATATCATTACTTTTCCAAGTCAATAGGAACCAAATCTGATCTACTACCGTTTACTGAGTAATCCCCATCGATATCATCTTCCTAATTTCAGAAGAAAAATAAACGAGATGGTGAAATTTAGGGTTCCGAAATCAAGAAAGGGAGAAGAGAGAGTTGATTCGGGTTTGAACCTTATCGGATCTTGAAGGTCGATCGTTGGTCTCTCCAATTGAGATGTTGAGCGCCATCGTCTTCTTCGTAAGCTACGAAGATTTTTATTTTTTTTAAATTTTAAAAATAAAAATTAATTATCTAAAAATAATTATAAATTCTAAATAATTTAATAGAACATTATTTTTTGATGAAATGGATAGAGTCTGAAGACTCCAGCCAAATAATTCAATAAATAATAATGAGTCTATACAAAGGGGGTTTTACCAGGAGTAAAACAAAAAAAAGAGATGAAGCTCTCTAACAAAAGCGGAGAAGAAACTATACACAAGAATTTACATGTTACAAAATATCACACGAAGGGCGGCTATCGCAGCAGCAGAGAAGAGAAGAGTAGCGACTGACGCCCGAGCTGAGGAACCGAAGGGATCTGAAGACCTCACCAATGCTCAGTGGAACAAGCGCACATCACACCATCCTAGCACGGCTGCACTGAAGAGAGAACGAAACTGGCAAGCTAAGACGCACTGGGCTAAGCGGGTAACACACCGCTGAAAACAGACAGAAGCACTAGCTGCCGGTGGGGGTAGTTCCCGAAACCAAGGCACATGAAACAACTCTCAAATAGCAGGGAGGCCTAGGAGACGGAGTCATCACCGATGCGAAGGCAACACCCTACCAAAACCCTACCAAAACAAGCCAACACTAACGAAAAATAGGAGAAGCAACACCAAAATCGCAGGCTGAGCAATCCTGCGGTAGGTGGAAGGAACAGAAAGGAAAAAAAAGTGGGGCTTGCAAGCTCCTAACCCCAACAAAGGTCCCCTATCCAACCCAAACAACATCAGCGCAGCACATGAGAGAGCAGCAAAACACTCGCCGCGAAAAGAAAAAGGAGGACCTCAAAGGGTCAACAAGATAACACAACCAGATAAGCAGCATCCAAAGCATCGTCCCCATAGCATAATAAACAGCATAATAAAGGTAAGAAAGGGCAGGCTTAAACCATAAAGCCAATACCGATATATAGCCATTACACAGGAAAGAAGACAACAAGATATAAACCACTAAGCATTGGTAAAAAAGGCAGAAGTCCAACCACAACAGGGGCAAGAGAGATGAAAGCTGCAATCAGGTTTAGAGCCATCTGTGGTTTAAAAGCCAATAGAGATAGAGGGGAAGCACCCTGAATATACAAACATAGCCGACAGTTAAAACATGGGAACAAAAATACATCCCAAGCAAAAGAAAACTAAAGCGGCACAAAAAAATCATCCAAATAACAGGGGTCTATGGACCCGAGAACGGTGAGTAGGCAGCCGCACAAAAGAGAGAGACAAGCAGAATTCCTTGTTGCTCCCTACCGGGGAGAAGAAACCTGCAAACATCAGAAGGAGAGGAAAAGAATAAGGTGAGCTCAACAGAATGTAATAAGAATCTGAGATTATAAAGCTTGCAAATTGCTAAGACAGGAGACAGAATCAATTAATTTTTGATAAGCCAGTGGAGCATTGGCTTTGAAATTTGGGCCTGCGGCCCAAAGCTTAAAGAGAAGTAAAAGTTCATCAATCAAAGAAGCGATCGATGATCTACGATGCTGGAACAACCTGATGTTCCTTTCCTTCCAAATGATCCAAATGATGGTTTGGATAGACAAAATCCACGCACTCCGATGCATGGCGTTAGATGGCGGATATTCCCAACAGGAAACTAAAGTGGGAGGGATAGAAACAGTACCCCATGCCAGGGAGCAAATCTTCCACAGAGGAAGAATGATAGGGCACCGAATAAAGAGGTGATTAACGTCTTCCGATTGTTGATCGCACAAAAGGCAAAGTTGCCCCCAAGCCAGGTTCCTTTTGTTAAGAACTTCAACGGTAAGTAATTTGTTGTGAAACGCGAGCCAGAAATTGATTTTCACCTTAAGGGGAGCGCAGGAGTCCCAGAGATAATGAGCGATCGGCGACCGGACACCTCGAGAGTTAAGGAAATGATAAAAGGAGCTAACCGAGAAAACGCCGGTAGATGACCACCGCCAAGTAATACCCTCAGAAGTGCTCCACTCGAAGTTATTGAGGGAGTGGATGAGAGTGTTAAACTCGTTAGAGAGAGAGGTGGGAAGGTCAACAACGAAAGGTATTATCCAATGCCGAGCATTATCAACAAAGAATACAGAGTCTGCCACCGTTGCCAACGGGAATGCAGCCAAACGAAATAAGGAAGGATACGCAGACGATAGTTTGGTGTTACCGATCCACAGATCAGTCCAGAATTTGGCTATAGACCCGTCAGAACAGGAGCGGGAGATGCTACAATGGAAAGCTGAAGACGCCTTCCAGACCCCTTTCCAGAAAGGGGAAGCGTGGCGGGAGACGGCCTGAGGAATAATTTAATAGAACATAGGAAAAAACTTTGAGGACAAATAATGTTAAATAATGAATATTACACATATAACATACAACAAATATAATAATTTTATAGTTAATTGACTTCATACTAACACATATAATTCTATAATTGTGTACAATGTTGATTCATTGTTGATTCTCTTTAATGAAACGATGACGCAGTCATCTTTTAATCCAAAAAAAAAAAAATTGTGTACAATGTTGATTCATTGTTTTGCTGGGTTCTTTTTTTTTTCATGTTGAAATTAAAAGATTATGCAACACACTCTTATGAAGGAAACGAGAAAATAAATGTTAATATTTTGTATGTAAATATGTATTATATAATGTGACTTTTTTTTTTTTTTGGAGGGAAAAGGTGGAATAAGGCCACCCAGTTTCATTAATAAGAAATTAACAAAACAACCCCAGCATACTGGGGCAAGTTACAACCTACAGACAGAAAAAAAAAACATGAAGCGACATGACCAGTACATATAATCAACTCTCACTCTAAACTACGAGGACCAAACTAAATGTATGTCCGTCAAGCAAGCTTTGAGCACCCACCTTCACGGCACGCGCCCACCCACCTGAAGCGAATCATGTGGGATTTAAAATTTGCCGCTCCCCTCCTCCTACGTCACCAACGCAACTTCACACATGGCCCAATCGGAGTCGCACCCAAAAGGAGAGCCGTGGAGAGGGTACTCACCTCTGTCACGCTATAGCTCTCATCAGCAATTTCTCACCAAACAAAACACTCGGTCACCCTAATCACGAACACCGACAAGGAGAGAGCCGTGAAGAGGATACCTTTGCCTCTCACACGCATCTACTCTCTCTAGTAATTTATCACAAACACTAACAGACACCAACACAGAATAGAGAGAAGCAACATCTTTACTCTCTCACTCTCTCACTCTCACTCTCTCTCTCTCTCACGCAAAACCCGAAACAACCACACCTAACAGACCTATGGGTGGTGGACGTTGTAGATTGTAGGTTTATTGATGAGGGCGTAGTGGCGGCGCTGTTGCGAAACCTGTGGCCGTTGATTAACGGGTGTGGAATTCAGGGTGCGATTACCCCACTACCGAACAAAAACAGATATATCTCCACCTCAACAATTTCTACAGGACATCTCATGGGGGGACCCCGTCTGCAGGCCCAAGCCCCACCTTGTGCTGTAAAGGTGCGCACCTATGGGGGGACCCCATCTTTGGGCCCTAGCCCCGTAACCGTGCAACACCGATCCCAAGCACCTCCTTCACTCCCCCCCACACAAACAATAACTAGATCAAACCCGCTGCCGTCTCTAACTCCGGTATTATCGTGGACGTCGCACGTTATGGAGGGACCCCATCTCGGACCCAAACCCCACAATTGTGCGATACAACACATTCCACACCTCTCACACCAAAACAAACACCAACAAACAACCTGGCCCCACGGGCCCCATGCCGAACCACCGACGAGGTGGGCAAACGAGCTGGGTCAGCGTTGTCCTCGGCCAGAGCCAGAGCCACGGTGACCAAGCCCAGATCTGGTGGGCAGTGAGAGAGGGGGGGGGGGGGGGGGTAGGTGGCGCATCTCGCCCTCGGCCAAAGCCACGGCAATCGCAACCACCCTAGGACTTCCGGCGCTCGCCCAACCAGTCGCGAGAGGAGGCTACAGTCGCTCCGCGAACTGAGGCAGCGTCGCGGCGCACTGGAGAGGCTCGATGGTTCCGTCGTCGTCCGTGAAGGCACACCGGAGCGGCGGCGACACACAGTCGCCGCCCATCTGTCGCACGAAGACGCGAACGGAGAAGGGGCAACTTCTCCTCGTGACGCGACTGGAGAGGATCTCGTCGTCGCATTGGATGACAGAAAGGGGGGGGGGGGGGGGGGGGGGGGGGGGTGGCGGCGTGGACGGTCAGCCGCCGCCGCCCCTAATATTATAGATCTAGAGTTTCTCTCTCTCTCTCCTTTTCAAGTAAAGCTAGTTCAGAGTTTCTCTCTCTTTTGAATGTGGTGCTGACATTCATACAATTACCGTGATGAGGTGAGGTTATCTTGAAATTGTATGTTATATGCATTCACTGGAATCTTGAAATTGTATTGTTATATGCATTCCCAATATCACAAAAATCTCACTTGAAAAACCTTCCTGGAATCTCACAAAAAATCTTACTTTATGCATTCACTGGAATCTCATTCCCAATACTAGGATTTTTCATGCTATGCATGTTTTGATAAGAGTTTGAGAATTGTCACGTGTGATTTACGTGTTAAAAAATCGTTTCGGAATTGGACGTGTATTGCACGTAATTGGTAAAAATATTTTTAAAAAACTACAATTTGTACGTGCAATGCACATGTTTAAAAGTACGTGCAACATATGTGTATATTTAGTGCTTAAAAAATATTGTAAAATTATTTTGCACATGTTTATACGTACGGGTGCAACACATGTGTATATTTAGTGTTTAAAAAATATTGTAAAATTATTCTGCAGTACGTTGCACGCTTTAAATAGATGATTTTTTTATTTGTTTGTTTTTATTTTAATTAATGAAAGAATTAGAGTTGCACATACAACTCACGTATTTGTATGTTAACAACATTACAACTCTAACTCTTCCATTATAATATTAGAGATTAGAGATAATCTCAAAGACTCAAACCGACATTCAGTCATAAAAAATTAATTACATCTTTTACTAGCATCACGATAACCCCTAGGTCCCTAACTCTATAATGTTCTTCACATAAACCCAAAATAAAATCTCTCAAATCAGCAAAATTCAGAGAAAGAATAAACTCAGGGGAAGAATCAACTCAAAATCAAACAAATGAGAACAAAACACAAGCTCAAAATCAAATATATTAGAGGAAGAAGAAACTCAGAAAGATGGAGACCTTTCACTGACGCTCTCCTTACCAAACCCAAAATTAAATCTACGATATTCACTTGCGGATCCACACCCACTAAAGTTTCATAATCTTAGGTTCGGGGTTAGGATTATCCAATTATGTATTTACTTCATAATATCTCTAATCTCTAATATCTAATCTTTAATACAATAATTTGAGGGTTGAGGTTGTGTAATTTGTAAATAAACTATAATTTTTAGACAATCAACTATCTAATCTCAACCATTCAGTTTGAAGTGAGAGTTATATTAACCATTCATTTACTTAATTGAATAACAAAATACAGAAAAATTATATGAAAAGAAAATTGTTATCTCAACAATGGAATACAATTTTCTAACTTTTTTTTTTTGATAACGAGGATAGAGTCTTACGCCTCCAGCCAAAAATTTTCTACCTCTTTAATACAAGGAAATGAGAATATATCGCTACATGTTGGTCATGAACTATATTTTCTAAATATAAATAAAGAGCTTTATATATTATAGTAAATCTAGTATTTCCTACTAATTAAACAATTTCGAGATATATATATATATATACACTAGATTTTCCTGTAGGTACGTACCTACGGCATGTCTTCAGAACGATACAGCATATGAAAAGCCTTGTAAACAGTAAATCAACAATTATGTAGCTCAAGTTTGAATAGTGATATGGCTAAAAATTGGGTTAAATCGGAACCGTTCAGATTGGGCACGAATCTTAAAGTTCACAGGGACAAAACGGTAATTTTACCTACGGACGGGTCCAAAATGGGAACCGGGTCTCTTCTATTGGGCCCAATAACCCGTGAACGGATCTGTTCAACTGAGAACGGGACCCAACCCGTTAAAGACCAGTTCAACAGGATATGACGAAATCCTGGCTCGTCCTTATCTACTAGAGGTGGTTTTAACCATTTCTATACATTCACACAGGGAAGTAGGGATTTGTTCTTATCCCGAAATAGATCCCCATGGTGACTATAAATACCCCCTACCTCCTACCGTTACAGGGTAATCACTCTTTGCCTACCTAAAGTTCTTTTGATATTCTTTTTCTGAGTATTGACAAGAGCATCGGAGGGATCCATCCCGGTGTTTCGTACTTCGTGCAGGTTAGCGGCACCACCAAGGAGCCAACCTAACAGTAGCGGAAGAGGTCAGATTTAACCCATTCGAGTTCTCGCGAATCCAACTGATTGCCCCCATACCGAATCCAACGGCAACAGATTGGCACCGTCTGTGGGAAATCTTGAATAGCTATCCGACCATCCTCTTTCAACCAAAGCCACTCCTAGCTATGCCTCCCAAGAGGAAGTTTGCGACCTCCAACCGTAGAACAACCTCCACTTTCCCTCCTCCTCCAGAGGGTCTCCCTCTGCCTGTCCAACCGGCCCCGCAGCTCGAACAACCCATTCCACAATCCGTTCAGCAGCCTCTAGGGCCTCAAGTGGTCATAGGGGAACCCTCTTGATGGAGCCGTCAGAAGAAACCCATGCACCATGTCCACGTCTCCGTGCACAACCCTTCCACTGAATCCATGGCCTCCCCTCCCATAGCCCTCCAACTCAGAGAGATCTGTGGGAGGTTCTCAACAACCGGCAGAACGATCCAGATCTTCGAACCCACTTAGATGAGAGGCGGACTCATGAAGGGAACCCTTACCGGGAGCATCAGAGGGACCGGTCCCTTCACAGGACAGACCGCAGAGGGTCCAACTCTCCCAGGAGACGGAGAGAGTCGCCCCAACATCGCCAGAGAAGAAGCCGCTCCCCGGCTGGCCGTCCTGCACCTCGAGCTTAACAGGGGCAGGAGGCCCCCGTCATGATGGTAGAGTTCCAACAATTCCAGGAGGCGGTCCTTTGGGCGCTCAATGCCACCCCCAATAATGCCCAATGAGCTCCCAGTCCTTGGCCGGCTCCCAGCCATCGCCGCCCATCTCCTGACCATCACCGCCGTTCTCTCAGTCCTCGGCCAGCTCCGAGCCATCACCGCCGCTCTCGTAGTCCTTGGCCGGATCCGAGCTATCACCGTCATTCTATCAGTCCACAACCTACTCAAAGCTATCGCTGCCGCAGCCCCAGCCCTCCTCTATGCAAGGACGAGTCTCGAGGCTCAGCAAGGCACGACCGAATGGAAGACTCAGTCTACCGCCGTCTCCACGAGATGGATAGGTACCTTGGCCAGCTAGACAGAAATGAAGAACAACGGGCGAGGAACCTCCGCCCGAGCAGGCTCCTTTTCTTCCGCACTATTATGGAGGCACCCGTTCCTGAGAACTTCAAGCCTTCACATTTCGAGTCCTACACAGGGGAGTTAGACCCTACTGATCACATTGAGAGTTTCAAAACTCTCATGATGATCCATCATGCCTCTGACGGCCTTTTATGCAAGACCTTCCCGACCATGCTCAAAGGGCCCGCTCGGGAGTGGTATTCCCGACTTGCTCTGGCATCCATCTTCTTCTTCGACCAGTTTGAAGGCCTCTTCCTCACACATTTCGTGAGCAGCCGCCGCCGCTCCGAGAAGACGAGCACCTCATTGCTCTTCCTCAGCCAAAAGAAGGGCGAACGGCTGAGGAATTATGTCGAGCGGTTCACCACAGAAGCCAGATCCATCACCTCCCTGGATCAGTCAGTAGCTTCGGCTGCTTTCCAATCTAATGTCATTAACCCTGATCTCAGGGCGTCCCTGGCCAAGAAGCCTCCTCGGAACTTCTCCGAGCTCCTTCTTAAGAGCAAGAAGTATATCCGAGCTGAAGAGGCTCTCAATCGCCCCACTCTGGAGGGATCATCTTCCGGGAACAAGAGGAAGACTGCTGAGGTAGAAGGAGCTAAGAAGCTCCAAAAAGACAACGGAGGTCAACGGCGCCCTCTCTCTCGCTTCGAAAAGTTCACTCCGCTCAATGCGAGTGTTTCTGCCATCTTGATGGAAATTTGGAATGAGGCTATTCTACCGCCACCTCCAAAGATGAACACCCCCGGGAAGAAGAGAAATCGGGATAAGTGGTGCCGCTTCCACAGGGACCACGGGCACGACACAGACAATTGTCGGGCCCTGAAGGACGAGATCGAGGCCCTTATTCAGAGGGGGTAGCTCGCTAGGTTCGTAAGGAGGGACAGGGTCGATCCGCCTCTAGCCCTCGGAGGGGTTAACAGGCAAACAGAACAGCATCCGGAGACCCCGGATGTCAAAGTAGAGGCCATCTTGAACCTTATACATGGAGGCCCAATGGAGGGAGATTCCAACTCCTCCCGAAAAGCCTTCGTTCGGAAAGTCAACTTCGTGCAGAGCCATCCTGCCCCCAAGGGCCTTGGGGTCCCTGTCACATTCTCCGATAGAGACTTGGAGGGCGTCCGCACCCCCCATTGTGATGCCCTCATCATTAACCTCCGAATGGCCAACTTCGACGTACGTCGGGTCTTGGTGGATAATGGCAGCTTGGTTAACATCCTCTTCTTGGAGGCGTTCAAGGACCTCCAGCTATCAAGGGATTGGCTCAAGCCAACTGGCTACACTCTTCATGGGTTCACCGGGGTGCCGGTGACGATCGAGGGAGTTATAACCCTCGACATCACCGCTGGAAAAATTGCAGTCACCCGTACGGAGCCGATGGACTTCATAGTGGTGGATGTGAAAGCCGCCTATAATGTCATCCTGGGTCGACCAGGTCTTGCTGCACTCCAGGCCATCCCTTCGACTTATCACATGAAGATAAAGTTCCCCAATCCCGTAGGGGTGGGAGAAATGAGAGGGCGTCAGGAGGTGGCTCGCAAGTGTTATATAACCTCGATGGGAGGCCCAGTCCTCTCCCTAGAAGCCCTCGAACTCCCACCGGAAAGTAGCCAGACCATCTCTGAGCCAGTGGACGAGCTAGAGGAAGTGGCCTTCTCAGAAGAAGACGCCACCAAGACGTTCCGGATCAGCAAGGCACTTTCCCCCTCCATCAAGAAAGACATCTCCCAATGCATAAGGGAGAATCGTGATCTCTTCGCCTGGACCGTGACCGATATGCCTGGGATCTCAGAGGAGCTCTTGATGCACCACCTCAGCGTTACCCCGAGAGTGAAGCCCATCCAGCAGAAGCGATGCAAGTTCGCTCCCGAGCATCAATAAGCAATCAAAGAAGAGGTCGAGAAGCTCCTGAACGCCCGATTTATTCAGGAGGTGAACTATCCCGAGTGGCTATCCAACGTGGTGATGGTCAAAAAAGCCAACGAGAGCTGGAGGATATGCATCAATTTTACCGACCTTAACAAGGCGTGTCCAAAGGATCCATTTTTCCTTCCAAGCATTAATGCTCTGATCGATGCGACCTCCGAACATGAGCTCCTCAGCTTCATGGATGCTGTATTGGGGTACAACCAGAACCGGATGTTCCCTCCTGACATCCTGAAGACCTCGTTCATGACTGATCAGGGACTGTATTGTTACCAGATCATGCCGTTCGGCTTGAAGAATGCGGGAGCTACATACCAGCGCTTGGTGAACAGGGTCTTCCGAGACAAGATTGGTAGGAACATGGAAGTCTATGTAGACGACATGTTGGTCAAGAGCATCCGAGGGCAAGAGCATGTCCTCGACCTCCAGGAGGCCTTCGGGGTGCTGAGGAGGCACAACATGAAGTTGAATCCGAACAAGTGTGCGTTCAGAGTCTCATCCGGCAAGTTCTTGGGGTTCATGGTCAGCCAGAGGGGCATATAGGCCAACCCTGAGAAGATCTAGGCCATTCTCAAAATGGCTCCCCCCCTTCAGTGTTAAAAATGTATAGAGGCTCACCGGGCGCCTCGCGGCAATTGGGCATTTCCTCTCCAAATCCGGGGAGAAGTGCCTCCCGTTCTTCAAGGCCCTCAGGGGGCTAAAGGCTTTGAATGGGGGCAATAACAACAAGATTCCTTCGACCAACTCAAGGCATATTTAGCTAACCCCCCACTCTTGAGCAAGCCAAGGCCCGAGGACGTCCTCTACTTATACCTCGCTGCTGCGGAGCAGACCCTCAGGGCAGTCTTGGTAAGAGAAGAGGACAGAACGTAGAGGCCCATCTACTACGTGAGTAAGGTCCTTCGAGACACTGAACTCCGTTGCCCGAAGCTAGAGAAGATGGCTCTTGCCTTGGTTATTGCGGCCTGAAAGCTCTGTCCCTAATTTCAGTCTCATTCGTTGGTCGTTCTTACAGACCAGTCGCTCAAACAAGTTCTCCACAAGCCCGAGACCTCCGGGCGCCTTATGAAGTGGTCCATCGAGCTAAGCCAACATGACATCAGCTACCAACCCAGAACTGCTATCAAGGACCAAACTTTAGTAGAATTTATTGTGGAGAGCACCATTCCTGACCCCTACGAGTCGTCTGCTGACCCCCTAATCTGGATTGTTTATGTTGATGGATCCTCCTGTGCCGACGGAGTTGGGGCTGACGTCATCTTGACCGGCCCAGGCGCTTTCGTCCTACAGTACTCCCTCCACCTAAACTTCCCAGCATCGAACAACGATGCCGAGTACGAGGCCCTCATAGCAGGACTCTGCATGGCCCACAAAGCAGGGACCAAGTGTATACAAGTCTTCAGTGATTCGCAGCTGATCGTGAACTAGGTGTACGGGGAGTATGAAGCAAGAGATGAGCGCATGGCCAAGTACTTGGCGAAGGCAAAGGGACTACTGGCCTTATTTGAAGATGCTCGACTCCAACGGATTCCCCGAGAGAAAAATGCACAAGCTGATGCCCTCTCAAGGCTCGCCTCCTCCTCCCTCCAGGGTTTGGAGCGAATCGTACTGATAGAGGTACTCCTGAAACCGAGCATTGAGGAAGACAGCCTAAAGCCAGTAGAGACTATGCCCCTCACACTTGGGGAGAATTGTATGAAGCCCTTACTCGAGTACCTTATAGATGGAGTTCTTCCAGAAGACCCGAAAGAGGCGAGAAGGATCAGGAACAGAGCAGAGTGGTACACACTTCTTGATGGAGTCATGTAAAAATGCTCCTACACTCAGATTGACGGCCGACCCTACCTGAGGTGTCTCTCCCCCGAGAAGCGCACTATGCCCTGAAGGAGGCCTATGACGGTATGTGTGGCGCGCACTTGGGAGTGAGATCCCTCGCCCGCAAACTCCTAAATTATGGCCACTTTTGGCCCACACTCCTAAGTGACCCCGAAGAGTACGTTCGCCTGTGCGACTCCTGCCAGATATTCTCTTCAATCCTTTGCCTACCGCAAGCCCAACTCTCCTCCTTGGCAAGTCCAATCCCTTTTGCAATGTGAGGGATGGACTTGCTCGAACCCTTCCCTCCAGCACCGGGCTAGCTGAAGTGCTTGGTCGTGGCGATAAACTAATTCTCAAAGTGGATCGAGGCCGAACCCCTTGCAACGATTACCGAACAAAAGGTCCAGAAGTTCTTTTGGAAGAACATTATTTGCCGGTTCGGTGTACCCCGTATTCTCGTAACCGACAACGGGACTCAATTCACAGGAGCAACATTTCGCAACTTCTGCGCCGACCATGGCATCCAGCAGCAGCTCTCCTCGGTAGCCCACCCTCAATCCAATGGCCAAGTGGAGAATGCTAATCGAAAAATACTCTACGACCTAAAGAAGAGGCTCGATAAATCTACCAAGGGGGTGTGGATCGAACAGCTTCCCAACGTGCTTTGGAACTATCGCACCACCAAGAGAACTCCGATAGGGGAGTCCCCCTTCAACCTCACATACGGCTTCGAAGCCATCATCCCCTTGGAGGTCGGCCTACCCTCGCCCAGATTGATCGCCCACAGAGAAGAGCAGAATGTGAACCAGCTTTGCAACTGCTTGGACCTCATAGACGAGGTCCGCGAAAGAGCTGCCATCTGACAAGTGACCTACCGGCACAGGATAATGCAATCTTACAACAAGAAGGTCCGCTCCGCTAATCTCAAAGAGAGGGACCTAGTACTCTGGAAGCTGTCGGTCTCCATTCCGAGCAAAAAAGGGTAAGCTAGCACCCAATTGGGAAGGACCGTATAGGGTCTCCAGAGTTATTCGCCCGGGTGCATATCAACTCGAAGACCCGGGGGCAGGAGAATACCGAGGACATGGAACGTGGAGCACTTGATGAAGTACCAAGAGGGTGTCTGAATATCGCTCCAAGCAACTTTCCCAAGAGCGCTCCATAAAACATGTCAAAGTTTTTTTGTATTTTCCTTATCAAAGTGTAAGGGTGACTCGCAACTTAGAAACGACCTCCTAATTGTTTTCAATAAAAGCAAATGATGAATGAAGTAAAATATAGTGAAAAGTTCTTTTAAAAAATAAATAATAATAATTTAACAATCAATTTGATTAACTCAAGTGTTTTTTTTTAATATAAATAACTCATATGAAACCACACAATTTTACAGTCAAATGAGAACGAATCTATAAATTTCAAGCCTAGGCTTGTTGTTGAAATATACAAAATATTCGAAGGAGTTAAATTTGAAATGTGTAAAGTAATTAATTTCATGAATATTTTTAAAAGATATAAATTTTGGTATCTACAATCTAATTTACAAGAAGTTTGTTGGAATAAATTTATGGTATAATTTAAGGAACAAAATTTTAACAAATTTAGCACTAATTATTTGTAACAGTTTAATTTGAAATGGATGATTATATATAAAGTACTAAACCATTAACTAGAAATGGTGCATGTGAGATGATCTGAATTCCCAGATTAAACAAAACTAATTAAAAAATTAATTATGTACCATACATATGTATATACTACATTTCGGGGTGGTGGCTGCAAAATGATCTGTGGCTTATAGCGTTGATCTTCTACTAAATAAAATTTCCCAAATCTACAAATCTCTAACACCGTCATCTAAAAGTCAATATTTATATGCTTAGATCTCTCTATATTAGAAGAAGGAGACGATGAAGATGATGTGAAGGGATATATCAATAACCAATACAATAATCATAATATCATATGTGAGCTAACATAAAATATAAGTGAGGTCAGGGGAAATAAATTATACCAAATTAAGCAGAGGTTTTAGTGTAATTATCAATTACGACAAAGTAACAAAACAAAACATATAATTTGAAACTTTTGTTTACTGTAATGTCTTCAACTCCTAATAGAGGAATTTAATTTTGAAAGATTTCAATAGAGCTTTTGGCCACTTTAATGTTCTTTTAATCACTTTCTATGATAATCTCGGATGCAAGATGATCTTGCAAATGAAGGGGAAAAAAATAGGCCGGCCGCAACATAATCTTGCGCCCGAATTTTTTATATATAAAATGTGTCGGACGAAGATCATTTTGATAAAATAAAAAAAATAAAAAATAAAATAAAGTAAAATAAAATAAAATAAATAAAAAATAAAATACTGGGCTAAAGAAATCGAACTTCGTCGCAAATGATCTTCATCCTGATCTTTTTATAATTAATACTAAAGTTTTAAAATATATTATACAATTTGAAAATATTACCTCTTCAAAAGCCACAAAGTCGAAACGACTTTTCTTATAACCAGTGACACATCCATATTTTGGATTGTTCTCATAAATTACAACAATAGTCAATATTTCTTTTGAGTTTATTTGGCCCTTGATGTATTAGAAGACACAGTTTAAATTTTTTTTAATGGCACATTTTTGTTACTATTTGTATAAACTATTCTTCAAATGCATTAAGGGTCAAATAGAGCCAAAGGAGATAGCGACTAATGCATCATACAAAAGTTAGCTAGTCTTTCATTAATTGGAGGTCTTCCAAACTTCTTTCTACCAAGGATTCATACTTTGTATTGGACATGTGTCTCCATAGACACTCTTGGGCTCCAGATCCAGTATGATACTTTTCATGCATGTCCCAAATTTTATGACACATCGTATATGTTGGATACTTAAAGATACTTCTAAAACACTTTTTGAAATACATAATTAACTATGTCTAAACAAAAATAGGTAATTCTTGTATTAATCTTCTCTATTTTACTTGCATAAACTTATTTGGTTTTATAATGTATAGTGAAGTATTTTTGCTTTTGGACAATGTATTTTTAGTTTTGATAATGAGTTAGAGCATCCACAGTCGTTTGTTATATTTGCCAATTTCTCATTTTTTGAGAAATGGCAGGTTGCAGTCGTTTTCTATTTTGCCATTTTTTGGCAAAATGGCAATAGTCGTTTCTCAAAAATGAGAAACAAAATGGCAATTCTCAAATTATAAGAGATGGTATAACATATACCGTCCCTCTTATTTTATTTTTTTTTAATCGCTTCAGACGGTATAACATATACCGTCCCAAAATTTTTAATTTATTTTTTTAAATAGGGGTCGGACGGTATAACATATACCGTCCCATTTATTTTTTATTTTTTATTTTTCAATCCAACGGCCATATTTCATAAAAAAAAAAATCCCTAAATTCTCGGACAGTACAACATGTACAGTCCTTGAATTGTAGCTTTATTAGTGGGTAGGTTAGGTTTAGTTAATTAGGTTTAGTTAGTTTTTAATTAGGTTTAGTTATTATTATATTATTAATTTATTTAATTAACATATTTTAATAGTTAATAAGTAATTAATTTTTTTAATTATTTTTTTGAGACGGTACAACATGTACCGTCCCTCGCTTTTTTCAAAAAAAAAATTGCGCGATGGTAAATGTTGTACCGTCCCACGCAAATTTTTTTAAAATATGAGAAACATATAACAAACAACCACTGCAACAACTATCGCTATTTGCTACTACTGTAGCTGCGCGCCATTTTTTACAAAATGAGAAACACCATTGTGGATGCTCTTACAAAACATGTGCATTTTTTTAAAATTTATTTATTTATTATTATTAGAACAACTTCTGTTATTGTGTATCATTTTGATTATATTTATGCATGATTGAGTTGATATTAGGGTATGCTATATAATATTGCAATCGTGTCCGCATGTCCTACATTTACATCTTTGGCATGCCCGTACCCAAATCCGTGTCATGTCCCATACCCGAATCCATGCTTCATAGGTCGATTACTGTATTGAATAATAAATTTATATCTCGTGGAAACAAAACAATGTTTTTCATTTCTTTTCGTACTAAGCAAAACAATGGAAACCAAATGCATTATAATCATTTCATATTCATTAGTCAAAATTACGAATTGTAACAGTAAATATATTAGCCATAAACAAAGCAAACTGATGGCATTTCAAAACCATCATACTTCGACCAATGGCTATCAAAAAGCAAAATAGTTTCATTCAAATACAAAATAATTTTCTTGTTTTTCATACTCAAGTGATTTCCTGGTGTGTTCGTATGTTCATACATACTTATCTACGGGCAAACATATGCATATGCACACCATTACCTCTTATTACCTACGTTATGCATATGAATGGTTACCTTACATGCAAACACATACTCTTGTCTTCAGTAGTTAACAGAGGTAAGGCAATAAATTCTTTAATTTACAGTAAAAAACATATTCCGCAAAATCCGTTATGCGATTTGACGCAGACACCGAAGACTCTTTGTGAAATTCAATCTATATTTTTGACATGATAAAATTAAAATACGAAGACATTTTAGTCAAATTCTGAATACACTCTTAATAACGAAAATTAAAAAAATAAATCAGATAGATTCAAGCATTTGGTTATATTTTACTCAAATATTTCCTAATCATAAATATAGAGCACTCACTTATGAGTTGGTTACCTATTATGCATTGCAATGAACAGGGTGTCTGGTTATCTCTTAACCCTAATTTTTTTCTATTTAAAATTTCTAGAATTAATACATTAATTATTTTTGTGTCATTCGTAACTTTGTTTTTAGTGCACACATTAATATTATTCATTCTGCATCATTTTCCAGTTATTTATTTTTATAAATAATACTAAATGCCTTGGCAAGATTAAAAGTTAATAATAACAAAGAAAGTCATCGCACAAAAGATAATAATAACAAAGAAAGATCATTTTGCGTCTGACACAAAAAAATAAAATAAAATAAAATAAAATAAAAATAAAATAAAATATTGGACTAAAAAAATCGAACTTAGTCGCAAATGACCTTCATCCTGATCTCCCAACATAAGTAGTAACTGATGCCTGTCATATCTATAAAATTATCAGATAAAATATTATATGTAAGTATCATCAGGACTTCCCTTAATCTATCTACTACATTGTGCATCCATCTCCAATGAGATTGAGGAGATACTGGCATCTTTGGTAGCGCATAAGTGGAGTATTCAACTGATCTCTTTCTGCAGAATCGTGCCCCACTATGGTCCAATCCACTAGTCTTGACTCGAAATGCTATTTTTTGACCTACATCAATATCTTGTATCATGTACGAATCTGATTTGTCGCATAATTCTCATTTATAATTTGTTCTTGGACTACTGGCTTGCCTATACAAGTACGATACAGTTATAACAACGTAGATTGAGTAGTAACAAAATTATGGATTTGGATCAATGTAGATGCATCATTTCAAGTGAATGGTTCACTACTTTATTTGTAACCTTCAATTTTAAGATAGATGGTTACAAATAATTTGAATCAATTCAATTTTTTAAATGTTTCTTAAATCACCTATAAACCCACCCTAACTTCCTTCTTTGCAAGATATGATCAACTTTTTCAATTTTTCAAATAGCATCCTTCCAAAAATTGGAAAAAAACCCTTAGAATTAACACATTTGAATCTTAAATTATTTTGTACAATTTTACATATTAGCCCTTCAAAATAAAACCTTACAGCCTAGACATATATACATTACCAACACATGTGGACTATATTTTTGTTGAAAAAAGCTTGTCAGTATTTACTCTCCAAATTTGAATTAGTATCTTTTGCCTTAACAAAAAAAAAAAATTCGGCATGAGATGAAATCAATTCAACATAATGATTAATGAAGTAAAATATAGCGAAAAGTTATTTTTAAAAATAAATAATAATAATTTAACAATCAATTTAATTAACTCAAGTATTTTTTTTAATATAAATAACTCATATGAAACTACACAATTTTACAGTCACATGAGAATGAATCTATAAATTTCAAGTCTAGGCTTCTTGTTGAAATGTACAAAATATTCGAAGGAGTTAAATTTGAAATGTGTAAAGTAATTAATTTTAGGAATATTTTTAAAAGATAGAAATTTTGGTATCTACAATCTAATTTACAAGAAGTTTGTTGGAATAAATTTATGGTATAATTTAAGGAACAAAATTTTAACAAATTTAGCACTAATTATTTGTAACAGTTTATTTTGAAATGGATGATTATCTCTACTATTTTAATGGGAGAGTTGGGGTTGTAAACAAACAAACCCTAATTTTGTAACCGAGCAAACCCGTGCAAATCACGTTAATGTTAAAATCCAGCAAAAAAATACAAGAAAAAACCCCTAAATCTCCACTATACTCCTCTCCCTCTCTCTCGCAACACCCTCCCGTCTAAACCCAAAAACCATAAATCTCCCCTACTCATCTCCTTCCCATCTATTCATCTCCCTCTCTCCCCCAACTCGGTCGCTCTCCAGCGACGCACAACGCGCCGCCGCAACACCGTCGCCAGCGACGCCCAATGCGCCCCCATAAAACCGTCGCCAGCGATGCCCCCTCGACCTGCCGATTTCCCGCCGCAACTCGGTCGCTCTCCAGCGTCGCCAAACGCACCGCCGCGACACCGTTGCCAGCGACGCCCCCTCGACCTACCAATTTCCCGCCGCCCTTCCTTCAAATGTAGGCCCCGAAATCGAGGTACACAATTCAATAAATTGCAAAACTCTAAAACCCTGAGTATTCTTCATTAAGATGATGCTTTTATTGATTTGGATTTTTTATGAATGAATGATTAGTGAATTTAGGTAATGTGTGTAATGGATTGTGGTTGGTTTTTTATTAATCCCTCTATTTTGTACAAAAGTTTGGATCTTGATTAGTTATTATGTCGGATATTTAGAGCAGGTTAAAAATGATAGGATTTTGTATTGAATTGGGTATTTGATAAAGAAATGATTGAAAATTTGGGATCATGTCAAGAATGTGGTAGATCAATTGTGTTATTGCCTTTATTTTGGGATGTTTAAATGTAGTAATGTTTTCTTCATGATAATAGGTGTAGGAAGAAAATTGGCAAATATTTAGGTGTGTTAATAAGAATCCGAGAGTGCCTGTTTGGAATGGGGACTCAGAAAATTGGAGGGAAGTTTTTGAGATACTTCTGTGGAGAGTGACTAAGATTTTCGTTGAATTGGATATTTGATGAAGAAATGATTTAAAGATTTATATGATGTGTGGAATGGTTATGGTTAATTGTCTGTTAATGACTATTTTGGAAAAATGTTTTAATTTTCGTTAGTTTTTAGTTTGGATATTTGGTGCTGGTGGAAAAAGATACGAATTTTATTGAATTGGATATTTGATGAAGAAATGATTGAAGAATTTAGATAATATGTTGAATGGTTATGTTTGATTGTGTGTTAATGGTAGAATGGTTAGACAAAGTAATCTTCTATTATGGGAATCAGTGCATAGTGAAATTTAGAGTCTTTGAGTGTTGATTGGAACCCAAGAGTGTAGTTTTAGAATGGTGAGTCAAAATCTTATGGGAAGGTTGTTTGAGATAGGTCTTGGGAGAGTTCCAGATGTGAGAAAGTTCTTTTTTTGATTCTGTGGAATAAATGTATTAGGAATAATTGAAGAAGGTTTGTAGCTGATGGTTCAAATGGAAAGAATGAAATAAATGGTTGTTTGATTTGATGGATTTTAGTTGGTATGCAGATCTTAGTGGTATTTATATTTGGATGAAGTTGGAGGGATAAGAGTTGGCTAGCAAGGCCATTGCGAGATGAAAGTTCAGGAATAATACTTGCCATAATTGTATAGTTTTGGACCCCCTTTAAGGGATGATCGTAGGACCACACTAACTCTCTTCATGCCTTATGTGACCTACAGTGAGATTTATTAGCATTCCTAAATTTGTTGCAATTCTGTACTCTTTATAGAAACTCATATGTAGAATATTTTTTGAAAAACATTGAATCAACAGATGTTACTAAATTGGTTGCAATTTTGTACTCTTTATAGAAATTCTATAACAAATATAGATTTTTTTTTTGAAATTTTTTTGAATCAAACGGATGTATAAGTTTTTGGCGGTTAAATGTTTACTGATTTTTTGAAATTTTTACTGATTCTATTATTGAAGACTGCTATTTTGGCGGTTAAACGTTTTACTATTTCTTTTCTTATACGATATATAAATTTATTTAATTTAATGACTAAACTTTTTTATAGACGTGCATCGCACGTGCATTATACTAGTATATAAAGTACTAAACCATTCAGAAATGGTGCATGTGAGATGATCTGAATTCCCAGATTACACAAAACTAATTAAAAAATTAATTATGTACCATATATATGTATATACTACATTTCGAGGTGATGGCTGCAAAATGATCTGTGGCTTATAACGTTGATCTTCTACTAAATAAAATTTCCCATATCCAAAAATCTCTAACACCGTCATCTGAAAATCAATATTTATATGCTTTGATCTCTCTACATTAGAAGAAGGAGATGATGAAGATGATGTGAAGGGATATATCAATAACCAATACAATAATCATAATATCATCTGTGAGCTAACATAAAATACATGTGAGGTCAGGGAAAATAAACTATACCAAATTAAGCAGAGGTTTTAGTGTAAAACATTGGTTGTTACCGCTGATTTCGGTGTGGGGGTAAACAGATAGAATTTGTGGGTTCGTGGAAAAACCTGAGTAGCGGATCCGAACCTGTTCGTCTGAGTTGGGCTGCTGACTCCCACCGTACACCTGCAAGGAAAGTGCGAAACACCGGGTTTGATCCCGGCGACGCACCCTCCGACGCTCTTGTCAGTAACCACAAGAGATTGAAAAAGAGCTTAAGCAGGTAAAAAAGTGATTAACCTGTAACAGTGGTTGGTGGGGGGTATTTATAGTCGCCGTTGGGATCAGATTAGGAATGTGATTCCTGTGATCTGATAAGGCATAAAATCCTCGTAATCAGATTAGGAATGTAATCCCTTAATTCCCGGTGAGAGCAAATCAGGCCTGTTGATTTGGTCAAATCAGTAACCCTGATTTTCCTCTTGCTGATCTGGGTTCGTCTTTGGTCGGGACCCGTACCCAGTTGGAGTGGATCCGTTCGCGGGTTATTGGATCTGTGAGAAGGAGACCCAGTACCCGCTTCGGACCTGCTAGTAGGTGAAATTACCGTTTTACCCCTGAGCTTTGAGATTCGCGTCCGATGTGAACGGTCCCGATTTAATCCTATTTTTAGCCATATCACGAGCCCCCCACTCCTAAAGACAGAGTGTAATCAGCCTTTGAGGAGTAGTTTAACTGTTCTAATGGCGTACGGGATTTTATCGGTGTTCTTAAGGGAGCTTGGAATCTTGCTCGGGGTGTAACAGTGTTATTATGGGCTTGTAAAATGCCCAAAAATATTCTCAGAATTTTCTGGATTTTTGGTGATTTTTCCAGATTTTTCTGAATTTTTTCTCATTTTTTTTGAATTTTTTATTCATTTTCCGAATTAAATAATTAATTATCGAAAATATTAAATAATTATTCTAATTAAACAATTATATTTTTCAGAATTTAAAATAATTTTTCTGAATTTATAATTATTTTTAGAATTTTTATTTAATTTTTTCCGATTTTTTAAATATTTTTTCGGATTTTTTAAATAAAAAATACAATTAAATAAATAAATTAATTAATTAAATATACCTGGACACGTGGCGCGATCTGCGCCGTCGGATTCCTGCGCGAATCGCGAGGCCGCGCGCATTTCGAAAAATCGCTATCTTGTCGTTTAGCACACGTGGCGCGATCTAAGCCGTTCATCAACTTTTACGCGATTTTCTGGAAGATCCAACGGTTGTAGTTGCTCGGCTAGCTTTTTTCTCCATTTACCAGATCGGAAAGGGGGTTGCTCGGCAGCCGACCGAGCTAGTGTGGCAATTTTGCTCGACGGATCCGAACCCCTGAAACGCCCAATGAGGTGAAGCCACGTGGCTCGCCACGTGGCATAAAATAAATATTATTATTATTTCTTTCTTCCTTTTTCTCCGCACTGTTTACTTCTTCTCTTCTTCTTCGTTTCCTTCTCCGAGTGTCCCCTCCCGCCGCCTCCTGCTCTCTCTCTCTCTCGTCACTTTTTCTCCTCCGTCTTCGACTCGACATTGAAGTAAGCTCCGACGAAGGAGCTTGGCGATGGGTCTGGAGCTCGAAGGTGGAGCTCCGGAGTTGGAGCTCGGTGGTGCTGCTCGGAGTGAGTGAGAGAGAGCTCAGGAACAATGGGTTCGGCGAAGAGCGTACTCGGAACTCGGAGCTCCGGAGTGTGAGCTCGGCCATGGTGGTGGCGAGGCGTGCTCGACGGGAGGTGGAGCTTGGCACGGCGAGAGCTCGGATAAGAGTTGGGTTCTCTTCTTGAGCTTCGACGAAGTGGAGGTTGGCGAGTTCGGAGCTGTGCTAGCCGAAGAAGAAGGTCGACGCGGTTCAGGGCTGAGCTCGTCCATGGAGCTCGGCGAGGAGTTGGAGCTTTGCTCGCCGAAGGAGGAGTTCGTCGATGAGAGCTCACTCGAGGGAGCTCGGAGCTCGGAGTGAGAGAGAGCTCGGTAAGCTAGGGAGAGCTTGGTCGAGGAGAACTTCGTCGGAGGCGGTGTTCGGAGCCTCAGCTTGAGCTCGATAGAGGAGGTCTGCAGTGTATATGTGCTGGGAGCTTTTGAGCTCGGCATTGGAGAGGGAGCTCGGAGCGGGAGAGGAGCTCGTCAATGCCGTGGATGCGAACTGCGAGCTCGGAGCTCGGAGCTCGTCGATGGAAGCTCGCCGTCGTGGAGCTCGGCGTCATGGTGACGCTTGGCGAGGTGGACGAGGGCGGAGCTCGCCGGTGTTGGAATTTTGGCGAGGAGAAGCTTGTGGAGCTCGTCGTTCGGCCATGGTGGTTGTCGAAGAAGGGGACTGAGCTCGGAGCCTTGGAGGAGTGGCAGAGCTCGGTTTGATGGTGATGGAGCTCGTGGAGGACGGTGGAGCTCGAGAAGGGGACGACGGAGCTCATGAAGGCGGCGTTCGGAGCTCGTGCTGGCGAGGTCGGGCTCGCGCGAAGGTGGCGAAGCTCGAAGGTGGGTTCGGAGCTTGAAGATGAAGGTGACGAAATGTCGTTTTATTTGGTTTTTGCTTTGTTTCTGTTTTGGCGCCAGGATGGGTGAAGAAGGAGATGACGTGGCAGTAGCGGGTTCGGGTCTGAGGACCCTAACGGGTCCGAATCCGAGCACCGTTTTTTTTTTTTTTTTTTTTTTTTGGCGTCTTGTTCGGCCAATCCGAGCACCGATTTTGAGGCGAATTTTTGGCCATTTTGCAGCTCGGTACGGCAGTAGTTCGGATGGTAGATCCGAGCTACGTGGCTCGATCTGGATGGTTGAATGGTGGCACGAATCTCGAGACGGGCCCAATTCCCAAGAAAACACGATCTTGTCGTTTAGTGCAGCTGGCAAGATCTGGGCCGTCTGATCGAGATCTTGCACGAATGTTGAGGAGAAAGTGTGTTTTCTCCGTTTACCAGATCGGGAAGGCACTTGCTCGGCATCCGACCGGGCTCTTTGATGTTGGGGCTCGGATGTGAAGAGCTCGGATCCTTTGCTCGGATGGGAAGAGCTCGGATGGGAAGAGCTCGGATTCCTGCTCGGATGGGAAGAGCTCGGTTCGGATTGGAAGAGCTCGGTTCGGATTTCCGAGCTATTCGGCGCAGCTGCAGTGAGATCCACTTTCCCGGTGCTACGGAGGTCCGATCGGGGCGTGCGACCCCTCGTTTCGAAGCTAGTTCGAAGATCTACAACTTCTCTTTAGGAGTGGGATGAAGACTCACCCTCCTTCATGGTCAAAATAGCCCCGCAAGATGCTTGTCTTCATGAAGTTGATAAGTACTTTGGTCTTGGGGATTTTGGAAGAGGAGCTCCACTCCTAGGGGCAGAGAAGATGTGTTAGGAAGACCTTGTGCTTGGAAGACCCTTGGGCTAGGAAGACCCTTGTAAGGTGTGCTAGGAAGACCCATGTGCTTGGAAGACCCTTGGGCTAGGAAGACCCTTGGGGCGAAGAAGAGGCGCGAGTGGGTCGGATCGCTAGTCGCTCGGCTAGAAATACTGAGCGACGTGGAGCGATCTGAGCCGCTGGATCTCAGCGCGGATCTCGAGGCGGGCACAGTTTCCAAGAAAATACTATCTTATCGTTTAGCGACGCTGGCAAGATCTGGGCCGTTGGATGATGGTACGAATCTCGAGACGGCTCAGTTCCCAAGAAAACGTTATCTTGTCGTTTAGCGTCGCTGGCAAGATCTGGACCGTCTGATCGAGATCTTACACGAATGTTGAGGAGAAAGTGTGTTTTCTCCGTTTACCAGATCGGGAAGGCACTTGCTCGGCAGCCGACCGGGCTCTTTGATGTTGGGGCTCGGATGGGAAGAGCTCGGATGGGAGTGGCTCGGCTCGGCTCGTGCGAGTGGCTCGGATGGGAAGAGCTCGGATGGGAAGAGCTCGGCTCTGGAAGAGAGCTATTTGTGAGACGAGTGTGAGGAGGGACCCTATGAGAGAGTTGAGCTCCAAACTCGGTGAGAAGAGGTCCGCTTCGGGGGCGAGCGGAGGGAAGAGCTCTGCTCTGGAAGAGAGCTATTTGTGAGACGAGTGTGAGGAGGGACCCTATGAGAGAGTTGAGCTCCAAACTAGGTGAGAAGAGGTCCGCTTCGGGGGCGAGCGGAGGGAAGAGCTCTGCTCTGGAAGAGGGCCGTTTGTGAGACAAGTGTAAGGAGGAACTCTAGGAGAGAGTTGTGCTCCAAACTGGTTTGAGAAGAGGTCCGCTTCGGGGGCGAGCGGAGGGAAGAGCTCGGCTCTGGAAGAGAGCCATTTGTGAGACAAGTGTAAGGAGGAACTCTAGGAGAGAGTTGTGCTCCAAACTTGCTGAGAAGAGGTCCGCTTCGGGGGCGAGCGGAGGGAAGAGCTCGGCTCTGGAAGAGAGCCATTTGTGAGACAAGTGTAAGGAGGAACTCTAGGAGAGAGTTGTGCTCCAAACTTGCTGAGAAGAGGTCCGCTTCGGGGGCGAGCGGAGGGAAGAGCTCGGCTCTGGAAGAGAGCCATTTGTGAGACAAGTGTAAGGAGGAACTCTAGGAGAGAGTTGTGCTCCAAACTTGCTGAAAAGAGGTCCGCTTCGGGGGCGAGCGGAGGGAAGAGCTCGGCTCTGGAAGAGAGCTATTTGTGAGATAAGTGTATGGAGGAACTCTAGGAGAGAGTTGTGCTCCAAACTTGCTGAGAAGAGGTCCGCTTCGGGGGCGAGCGGAGGGAAGAGCTCGGATCCTCGCTCGGATGGGAAGAGCTCGGATGGGAAGAGCTCGGATTCCTGCTCGGATGGGAAGAGCTCGGCTCTGGAAGAGAGCCATTTGTGAGACGAGTGTGAGGAGCAACTCTAGGGGAGAGCTGTAGCTCCGAACTCGCTGCTTATGTGAGAGAATCAACGGTTGTGGGAGCAATTCCGAATGGCGAACCACTTCTAACCCGCTGAAGAGCAGGTTATTTGAAGCAGAATCGAGCCAAGTGTTGGACTCCGAACCATCGGTAGAGGTGTTCAACGGTTGTGGGAGCAATTCCGAATGGCGAACCACTTCTAACCTGCTGAAGAGCAAGTTATTTAGAGCAGAATCGAGCCAAGTGTTGGACTCCGAACCATCGGTAGAGGTAGTCAACGGTTGTGGGAGCAATTCCGAATGGCGAACCACTTCTAACCTGCTGAAGAGCAAGTTATTTGGAGCAGAATCGAGCCAAGTGTTGGACTCCGAACCATCGGTAGAGGTAGTCAACGGTTGTGGGAGCAATTCCGAATGACGAACCACTTCTAACCTGCTGAAGAGCAAGTTATTTGAAGCAGAATCGAGCCAAGTGTTGGACTCCGAACTCGTTGGGAAGAGCTTAGTAAGTTGCAGGAGCAGCCATGTAGAAGAGGCTGGACTCCGAACTCGTTGGGAAGAGCTTAGTAAGTTGCAGGAGCAGCCATGTAGAAGAGGCTGGACTCCGAACTCGTTGGGAAGAGCTTAGTGAGTTGCAGGAGCAGCCATGTAGAAGAGGCTGGACTCCGAACTCGTTGGGAAGAGCTTAGTAAGTTGCAGGAGCAGCCATGTAGAAGAGGCTGGACTCCGAACTCACCCTTCAGCGAGTCACGACTCGGGGAGGTAGAGATGAAGCAAGAGCAATAATTTCAAATGAGAAAACATAAAGTTTTATTGAAATAAACTAAGTGGCTGCTTCAATATGGCGAGCCCTTATTACATGATATTGGCCGGATTACAAGCATCGGCCTTATTAAAAGTCAAGATCCTGCTTCTATGATAAGGTGAAGACCTCTTGGGAAGAGCCGGGAGGTTCTGAGTCTCAAAGCTCGGTGGGCCCTTCGGTTCGTTTGTTGGCTCCTCAGGGGGGAAGCTCGGCCCCTTCTTTCTGGACGAACTTGGTCAGGTGCCCCCGCTGTATGAGTTCTTCGATCTCCTCCTTCAGAGCCCGACAATCTTCCGTGTCGTGGCCGTGGTCCCTGTGAAAGCGGCACCACTTATGCTTGTCCCTCTTCTTGCCAGGTGTATTCATTCTCGGGGGAGCGCGGAGGAGCCCTTCCTTGTCCACCTCCATAAGAACTTCTGATATATTGGCAACAAGGGGGGTGAACTTCTCAATCCGAGGAGTCGGGCGGTGCTGGCCACTGCCCTCCTTCTGAAGCTTCCTAGCCTCTTCTTCTTCGGTCAGCTTTCGTTTCGTCCCTGAGGCGGGCCCTCCGAAGCTTGGAAGGTAGGCGGCCTCTTCGGCACGAATGTACTTGTCACACCTGAGAAGGAGGTCGGCAAAGTTCCGTGGAGGCTTCTTAGCAAGAGAGGAGCGGAGCCTGGAATTGAAGACGTTGGATTGGAAGGCGGCTGTTGCAACGGATTGGTCGAGGGAGGCTATGGACCTGACCTCCGCAGTGAACCTCTTCACATAGTCTCTCAACTTCTCTCCCTTCTCCTGGCGGAGCTGGAGTAATGAGAGGCTGGTCTTCTCTGTGTGTCTACCACTCATGAAGTGAGTGATGAAGAGGCTCTCGAATTGCTCGAAGGAGAAGATGGAAGAGGGAGCAAGGCGGGAGTACCATTCCCTAGCCGACCTCCTCAGGGTGGCTGGGAAGGTCTTGCAAAGTAAGGCGTCCGAAGCCTGGTGGATGAGCATGAGGGTCTTGAAGCTTTCGACGTGGTCCACGGGGTCTGACTCCCCTGAGTAAGTTTCGAACTTGGGGGGTTCGAAACCTCTTGGGATAGGAGCTTCCATGATGGTCCGGGAGAAAGGGGGTCTGCTCGGACGAATGGTTCTGCTGTTCGACCCCTCCCCCTCGTCCATCCGACCAATTCGCCTCTCCACCTCATGGAGACGGCGGTATAGGGCATCGTCCCTCCCGCGGTAGTCGAACGAGTCTCTGGACTCGTCTTCGTAGGAGGGAGAGCCGGGGCTACGACGATGGTCGTCCCAAGAGCGGCGAGGGCTAAGTTCATGCTGCCGGCGGTTAGGAGCTGGCGGGGATTGTGAGAGGCCATGGAATCCGTAGAGGTGTTGTGTATGGAGACGCGGTCCTGATTGAGCGGTTGCTTCATACGAGAGCCCCCCGCACCGGCGTTCTGAGGACCGGTGGGAACCCTGGGGGGTTGCTGATTCTGAAGAGGAGGCTGATCTTGAAGAGGGTCCTCCACTTGAAGCGGGGGTTGTCCCTGCTGCGGAGCGGGTTGGATGGGGACTACCTCTTGCTGATCAGCGGGGTTGGGTCCACGGTTGGACCCCCTAGATCTGACCTTTCTGGGAGGCATGGCTGGAGAAGAGCCAGTCGACGAGGAAGAGGCGGAGGCTATTCGTATGGTGTTTCCCACAGACGGTGCCAATCTGTTACCGCTGATTTCGGTGTGGGGGTAAACAGATAGAATTTGTGGGTTCGTAGAAAAACCTGAGTAGCGGATCCGAACCTGTTCGTCTGAGTTGGGCTGCTGACTCCCGCCGTACACCTGCAAGGAAAGTGCGAAACACCGGGTTTGATCCCGGCGACGCACCCTCCGACGCTCTTGTCAGTAACCACAAGAGATTGAAAAAGAGCTTAAGCAGGTAAAAAAGTGA
Source organism: Hemerocallis citrina (assembly GCA_017893485.1). Lineage (NCBI taxonomy): Eukaryota > Viridiplantae > Streptophyta > Magnoliopsida > Asparagales > Asphodelaceae > Hemerocallis > Hemerocallis citrina. Next base: position 254,106,759 of record CM030363.1, on the reverse strand, counting down.
TTAACCTGTAACAGTGGTTGGTGGGGGGTATTTATAGTCGCCGTTGGGATCAGATTAGGAATGTGATTCCTGTGATCTGATAAGGCATAAAATCCTCGTAATCAGATTAGGAATGTAATCCCTTAATTCCCGGTGAGAGCAAATCAGGCCTGTTGATTTGGTCAAATCAGTAACCCTGATTTTCCTCTTGCTGATCTGGGTTCGTCTTGGGTCGGGACCCGTACCCAGTTGGAGTGGATCCGTTCGCGGGTTATTGGATCTGTGAGAAGGAGACCCAGTACCCGCTTCGGACCCGCTAGTAGGTGAAATTACCGTTTTACCCCTGAGCTTTGAGATTCGCGTCCGATGTGAACGGTCCCGATTTAATCCTATTTTTAGCCATATCATTGGTAATTATCGATTACGACAAAGTAACAAAACAAAACATATAATTTGAAACTTTTGTTTACTGTAACGTCTTCAACTCCTAATAGAGGAATTTAATTTTGAAAGATTTCAATAGAGATTTTGGCCACTTAAATGTTCTTTTAATCACTTTCTACGATAATCTCGGACGCAAGATGATCTTGCAAATGAAGGGGAAAAAACAGTCGCAACATAATCTTGCGTCCGAACATTTTTTTTTATAAAATGTGTCGAACGAAGATCATTTTGCATCTGACACAAAAAATAAAATAAAATAAAATAAAATAAAATAAAATAAAAAATAAAATATTGGGCTAAAGAAATCGAACTTCGTAGCAAATGATCTTCATCCTGGTCTTTTCATAAATAATACTAAAGTTTTAAAATATATTATACAATTTGAAAATATTACCTCTTCAAAAGCCACAAAGTCGAAATGACTTCTCTTATAACCAGTGACATCCATATTTTGGATTGTTTTCATAAATTACAGCAATAGTCAATATTTCCTTTCGGTTTATTTGGCCCTTGATGCATTAGAAGACACAGTTTAAATTTCTTTTAATGGCACACTTTTATAACTATTTGTATAAATTGTTCTTCAAATGCATTAAGGGTCAAACAGAGCCGAAGGAGATAGTGACTAATGCATCATACAAAAATTAGCTAGTCTTTCATTAATTGGAGGTCTTCCAAACTTCTTTCTACCAAGGAGTCATACTTTGTATTGGACATGTGTCTCCATAGACACTCTTGGGCACCAGATCCAGTCTGGCACCAGATCCAGTCTGGCACTTTTCATGCATGTCCCAAATTTTATGACACATCGTATATGTTGGACACTTAAAGACACTTGTAAAACACTTTTTGAAACACATAATTAACTATGTCTAAACAAAAATAGATAATTCTTATAAATACCCCCCCATAGGTGCTCCAAATAAGGTAATCATCAAATTCTAACCTAGTTCCACATATATTCTTTCTCCTTCAAATACTTATTTAAGCATCGAAGGATGATCGGTCATACCCCCGACCTATCTCCTAATCTTGTTTCTTCCTGTATTTGTGTAGGTCTTAGGAGAAAGCACCCTAACTCACCTATCCACTCACAAACCTCTTCTAGGTGCTACCCACCTTTAGGTATGCATTTTAACAAGCATCATGGCAAGGCTCTACTTGTTGGCGGTGGTCCAGTAGCGACATGCTCGATTAATGTGCCTGAGAAGAAAGACATTTCGGAGTCTATGAAGGTCGTGCATCTCCTAACTCATGGTGGTGAGTTTGTTTTGTAGTGCTTTGTTTGGTATTGCTGAAAGTGAAAGTGCTTTCCCTCAAAAGTAAAAAATACTAGAAGTACTGTTAGAAAGAATAATGTTTAAATTCAAATTTCATAGTAACTAAAAGCACTTTTTGAAAACCTAAATGCACCATTTTATGTGCTTTGTGATAGATTTTATCTACGACACTCAAGCAACATGCATAAAACATTGATGTCTCTACACAATAGTCCAGATCTAAATCATGTTACTAAAAGTGCTTTAATATAAAATCCTAAATCATTTTTCTATAGATCCTTTGCTAAATCAAAAGAAGAAGAACATTAAAAGCGGGAGCACTAACCTGAAGCCATTGATAGAGATTGCACAGAGGATTCCGATCTTCTAATATGATACGTACTTCTATGAGAGGCCGTGTCTCTTTTCTTTTCTGTTAATGGGATGACAGATAGAATAGGATGATACGTATATATAGGGGACCACAACCCTAAAAGATAGTTAGTGATTTTGCACTTTTGCCCATCACAAAATTAAAAATTTACTTTACGGTTTCTACACATAATATATCACACTTTATATTATATGCTTTTAACCGATCACTTAATCTTGGTTAGATCACTTTAATTTGGGTTAGACTTTAGAATAGCAATTATATGTTTAGTCACATATGTGAGCCCACATATATTATTTTCCAACAACCTCCCACTTGGACCACATATCTTACACTTTATAAATGTACATACTTCATGAGCTCAAAACTTTGCTATCATAAAAAAAAGCATAGCCAAACAATCCCGTCCATTAATCATGAAAATATAGGATCAAAGCAATTTTTGTTACATTTATCGTAACTAAATTCATCAATTGTCACATATATCAATATAATCAAACGACATAGATCAAGTATGAATGTGCAGCATGTAAATTTTATGTATTGTGATCTATATACATGCCTATTTCCAACTGGTCCTCTTTAAACTTAAGTGATGTCAGAATCAAACATAAAAAAAGAGTGAGAAAACTGATTACTTCATTTCTAATCAGAAAATAACTAAATGTATAAATGTCTCAGACAAACATAAAGTAAATAAAACTACAAACTCCCACTAATTCATGATATCCTCAAATAATACAACACCCATATGAGCAGTGTGCTCATGAAAGACCTTGGGTGGTAATCACTTTGTGAGTGGATCCGCTATCATAGAGTTTGTCCCAATGTGCTCTACGGATATTTGTCCACTCTGCACTCTTTCTTTCACAACTAGGAACTTTATATCAATATGCTTCGACTTTATTGAGCTCCTGTTGTTGTTGGAATACATCACTGCTGACTTATTGTCACAAAATAACTTGAGTGGTCTTTCTACATTCTCCAAAATACGCAGCCCAGTGACAAAGTTCCACAGCCATATTCCATGATTCGATGCCTCATAGCATGCTACATACTCTGCTGCCGTAGTAGAAGAAGCTACAAGTGTCTGTTTGACACTTTTCCAGGATATAGCTCCTCCAGCTAAATGTAAATATAGCCTGATGTAGACTTTTTGCTATCTCGGCACCCAGCAAAATCAGAATAAGAATATCCTACGACCTCCAAATGATCTGATTTCCTATATGTGAGCATGTAATCTTTTGTTCTCTGAAGATATCTCATAACCCTCTTAGCTGCTATCAAATGGCCCATACCAGGTCTGCTTAAATACCTGCCTAACATCCCAACAATGTACGCAATATCCGGACGCGTACATACTTGAGCATACATTAGACTCCCAACAGCTGATGCATAGGGGATCTTTTGCATTTCCTGAATTTCAAGGTTACTTTTAGGGTACTGACTAAGACTAAATTTGTCTCCTTTAGCAAAAGGAGTATCTCCTGGTCTACAATCTTGCATGCCAAACCTTTTGAGTACTTTATCGATATATCCCTTTTGTGATAATCCAAGATTACCTCGAGAGCAATTTCGGTGTATCTGAATTCCTAATACAAAAGAGGCATCTCCAAGATCCTTCATCTCAAAATGCTTGGAAAGAAACCGTTTGGTTTCGTGCAACAAGTCTATATCATTAGTGGCAAGCAATATATCATCGACATACAGAACTAGGAATATATGCTTACTCCTACTGAACTTGTGATACACACAATCATCAACAACATTCATCTCAAAACCGAATGAGATAATTACTTGATGAAACTTGTGGTACCATTGACGAGAAGACCACTTGAGTTCATAGATGGATTTCGTTAATTTGCAAACCATATTCTTTGGGTCTCCCGACACAATATTTTCTAGTTGCACCATATAAATTGTATCGTCAATGTCGCCATTGAGAAACACCATCTTGAAATCCATCTGATGTAGCTCAAGGTCAAGATGAGCAACAAGTGCCATAATTGTCCTGAACGAGTTTTCGATGAAACTGGAGAGAATGACGCTGTAAAATCGATGCCTTCTTTCTGAGTATAGTCTTTAGCTACAAGACGTGCCTTATACCTCTCCACATTACCATTTGCATCGCTCTTGGTTTTAAATATCTATTTACAACCAATTGATTTTGCACCTCTGGTAATGGGACAAGTTCCCAAACTTTATTGTCTTGCATAGACTTATACTCCTCATTCATGGCACTCATCCACTTTTTAGAGTTATAACTTTTCATGGCCCGATGAAATGTGATTGGATCATCTTCCATCATTCCATTGTCATCCTCATGTTCTTGGAGAAATACAATATAATCATCCGGAATAGCATTCCTCATTTCTCTCGTGATTCTCCTTAATGGCAATGGTTCTTGAGGTTGTTGAGTTTGCTCTTCTAGAACAATTACCTCATTTTGAATAGGGGGCTGTTCAACATTGTCTTGTTGAGGTTCCGGATTCACTTTTTGATCAATGATAGGTGTGGGAACCTGAATATTGTCAAAAGTGATAGTAGAAATTGAGTTTGGAACTGAATCTAATTCCTCCTCAAAAGTAATGTCTCTAACCTTATTTCTCCTCCCAAACTCAACATCCTCAAAAAATGTTGCGGTTCCCGTCTCAAAAATATTCCTAAGGGTGGGATCATAAAACTTATAGGCCCTAGATCGCGCAGAATAACCAATAAAGTAGCTACTCACTGTTTTGGAGTCCAATTTTTTTTCATGTGGCCTATAAGGCCTTGCCTCAGCTGGACATCCCCAAATGTGAAAATGCTTTAGGCTGGGCTTTCAACCTTTCCAAAGCTCATAAGGTGTTTTTGCAGCTGCTTTAGTAGGTACTCTATTGAGAATGTAAGCTGCTGTCTTTAATGCTTCTCTCCATAGGGACTCAGGTAAGGTGGAATGAGCAATCATACTCCTTACCATATCCTTAAGAGTCCTATTTCGTCTTTCAGCAACACCATTCATGCTAGGTGATCATGGCATGGTGTACTGCGGGATAATATCGCATTCCTCTAGGAGTTTAGCAAACGGTCCTGGACATTGTTCACCTGAGCCATCATATCTACCGTAGTACTCACCACCACGATCAGATCTGACATTTTTAATCCTTTTGTTGAGTTGATTCTCAACTTCAGCTTTATAAGCTTTGAATACGTCCAGAGACTATGATTTTTCATGAATAAGATATAGGTATTCATAACGTGAGTAACTGTCTATGAACGATATAAAATATTGCTGACCATTCCAAGATGTCGTAGGGAATAACCCACAAATATCTTTATGAATCAATTCTAAGATGCCTGAAGATCTATTGGCACCTAATCTCTTAGTTTTGATATGTTTTCCCTTTATGCAGTCTGCACAGACATCAAAGTCTGTGAAGTCCAAGGACTCTAAAATGCCATCAGACACAAGACGCTAAACTCTACCTTTTGAGATATGACCTAAGCGCTTATGCCATAATGATGCTGAATTTTCTTTATTCAATTTACATTTAGTACCAAGTGATTCCACGTGTAAGGATTCATTATAAGATGCAATTGTTTCGAGCAAATAAAGGTTGTCATAAGCATTCAAATAACCAGTTCCAACAACATTCGAATTTAAAGACAAACTAAACTGATTGTTTTCAAATGAACAACTATAACCAAATTTGTCCAACAAAAAAAATAGAAATCAAATTTCGTCTAAAAGACGGTATAACAAAAGTGTCTTTCAAATTCAAATAAAAACCGGCCCCTAACAACAACCTAAAGTTCCCAACTACTTCCACTTCTACCGATTTTCCATCGCCCACAAAGATGTGCCTTTCACCATCATTTGGCTTTCGGTAGTTCAGGCAACCCTGCATGGAAACACTTATGTGACTAGTAGCACCATAATCTATCCACCAAGTGTTTCTAGGTACTGAAGATAAATTAACCTAAGAACAGACCAAAGTAAGAAACATACCTTTCTTTGCATGCCATGCGTGATATTTGGTACATTCCTTCTTCACATGTCCAGGCTTGTTATAAAAGAAACAACTCTCTGTATCCTTCTGTTGTTTCTTTTGAGCTGGACCCTTAGCTTTTTTCATTCTTAGATTTCTTTTTCTTGCCCTTATCATTCGAGGCATTGGCCAAGTGAGCACTTCCAGTCTTATCTTGTTTCAACCTTTCTTCCTCTTGCACACAGTGAGAAATGAGCTCATTTAGAGTCCATTTTTCCTTTTGACAGTTGTAACTGATCTTGAATTGATTGAACTGTGCAGGAAGCGATACTAAAACCAGAAGCACAAGCAATTCCTCAGAAAACTTAAGCTTAAGTGCCTTAAGTCTTGAAAAAATATGGTACATCTCCATAATGTACTTCCTTACATTTTCTTAACCCTTATACTTCATAGACATCAAAGAAGTCAGAAGTGTAGTCATTTCAACCTTATCATTTTTGGCAAAACGTTTCTCAATTTGTTCAAGGAAATCTGTGGTCTTATTAATCTCATAGGATTCTGTGCCCCTAAAGGCTTCTGGAATGCCGTGTTTCATAATCATTAAACTCATGCGATTTGAACGATCCCACCTCTCAAAATCCCTTTTATCATCAGGAGTGCTTTCCGCAGTGAGAGGTGGAGGTTGTTCTTCCCTTAATGCATGGTCTAATTCCAAACAGCCAGAAGTTATCAATAAGGCCCCTTTCCAATCCTTGAAATTGGTCCCATTAAGCATGAGAATAGAGTTGATATTAGCAGTTATTGAGGCAGCATAAGATAAGCTAGCTGAACATAAACAAACAAAATAAGCTCACATAAGAATCCATATAAAACAATAAATTCAAATAATGGTTAATCCCATCTCAAGATCCATGCACAACATTAATATCAAGTATTTGGACAGTAACATTAACTGTAAGCGGTACTCTTGTTGTAGCAATCAAATATTGACAATAAATTCTGTTAAATAATAAGTCATTTTTTGGATTGATATATTGTTCACATGGAATACTTTATAATTGTCACATATTTATCACCACAGATGTGTATGAAATTCGGTAAAATATCAACTTACCTTTGGGTCAGTTAATAACCGCATGAATTACAAACACATAATCATCTTGATATTTTTAATAAATTAATCTACATAAAAGAGGTCACTTTGGTAACATTCTGTTTCAATAATCTATTCAAAATATTATACATTCAAAAGAAAATCCAAAACCAAAATTTGAATTTGATTGTTACTCAGAAAGAATATCTTTTCCTTAACTTTACAATTTTACTCTATTTTAGATGGATAATGTCAAGATAATATCAAATTGATTTTCATTTATCCGTTTATAGGACAAATATTTTTACTGTTTTGATAATCATAATTAGCAGGATTAAACAGAGTATTAACAGAAAATTGATAACTATACTGTTTTGATAATGTCTTTTTGATGAGCTGTTTTGATAATGTCAAATTGATCAAAAAAAACATAACAGAATATTAATAACAAAAAAACCATATCAAAACCATATCCTTTAAATTTTTTTTTATCAAAATCCAAAATCTAATATCCCAGATCCGAGATTTTTGACGTCAGTCAGAAGAGGGAGAGAGAGCACAACCGAAGCCTAAACGGGTAGTCCCCACCACCTGCCACATACGTGGCAGCACACAGCGGAGAACCCCCCCTTCTCTTTCCTGGGTGGGCCCCACCTCTGCCATGTCACCCCCGTGGTGACAACAGCATTCAAGCAGCTTTTTTGCTGCTTCCGTGGGCCCCCTCCATCCAATAATTCCAAAAAACAGGGAATATTTATTATGTTTACATCCAAGAAGACATCATATAAATTTAACATATGAATCAGCCTTTACGAATCCACTTTCAATTAATTAATTAATTAATTAATTTTTGAATCTGAATTTTAGAAGACAAATACCATAAAAGGAAGATCAAACGAAACCCTAAATTTCTTAAATTTCCTAAACAAAATCATCAATTCTTCAATTAATTCAGCAAAGATGGCTCTGACACCAATTGATATATTTTATCAATGACACTCAAGCAACATGTATAAAACATTGATGTCTCTACACAATAGTCCAGATCTAAATCATGTTACTAAAAGTGCTTTAATATAAAATCCTAAATCATGTTTCTATAGATCCTTTGCTAAATCAAAAGAAGAATAAGATTAAAAACGGAAGCACTAACATGAAGCCATTGATAGAGATTGCACAGAGGATTTGAATCTTCCTATATGATACGTACTTCTATAAGAGGCCGTCTCTCTTTTCTTTTCTGTTAATGGGATGACAGATAGAATAGGATGATACATATATATAGGGGACCACAACCCTAAAAGATAATTAGTGATTTTGCAATTTTGCCCATTACAAAATAAAAAATTTACTTTACGGTTTCTACACGTAATATATCACACTTTATATTATATTTTTTTAACCCATCACTTAATCTTGGTTAGATCACTTTAATTTGGGTTAGACTTTAGAATAGCAATTATACATTTAGTCACATATGTGAGCCCACATATATTATTTTCCAACACTTTGATAATAACACAAAAAAATAGTACTGTCAGAAAAAAAATACTTTTGGTTAACACACTTTTAATTTTGTTTGCCAACATCTATTTTGAGCCTAAAAGAGCTTTTGTACTCAAAAGTACTCTCCAAAAGCAATACCAAATAGAGCCTAAGTTCGTGGTTGATCAAGTGCAAGGGCGGGATGTGGGTGACCCTGTTCTCATGGGATATTATGATGGTCCTTGCCATCTTCACTAATTGGCCATACTGTTTGTGATGGTAACATGTGTGCATATCATGTATGCATATCTCTTTGGTAGCGGCTGTGGGAGCTGTTGGCGCTTTTGTAGGATGAGTGGTGGAGATGGTGGGAGGGTGCGATTGCTGTGCATGTGACGTGGTGTCATAAGTCAGCTTGCGGGGCTTGGGCCCAAAGATGGGGTCCCCCCAGCGAGGAGAAGGCAGGGATCGACGGGTGATAAAATCCTGCCAGACTAGTTTCAGGTGGGTGTGCATGTACCGTGGAGGTAATGTACGAAGCTAAACTGAAGTACATACAATTATGTTGGACCGAACTTGTTTATCGGCCCACCCTCCAGGGTTGTTGGAGGGATTTGTTGTTTGTACGGGTCATGTTGCTTTATGTATATTTTATTTTCTGTTTGTAGGTTGTAATTTGGCCCAATTCTGTGTGTTTGTATCATTAATTTTTTATTAATGAAACAGGGTGGCCATACTCCACCTTCTCCTTAAAAAAAAAAAAAACATGTGTGCATATCATGTGGCCAAGCTTTGGCATGGAGATTCGACAACATTCTCTGGGTTTCAGTTCTGGACAAGGAGCCGATTAGCTTGTTAGAAGATGATGCAAGAGGTGTGATGAGAGTGAGGGAGTGACATGTAGTGTTTTCATTTCTTGATCATGAAACAAAAAAGGTAACTGATTATATGAAATTTCATTTACTCGAAAAGAGAACAAATGCAAGAATGTGGATACAGGGAAGGGATTGACTTTTTTTGGGTTTTTGTTGTTTAAAAAAAAAGTGAATGGTTCACTTAGATGTGAGTTTTAGAAGTGTTCCTGGGATTTGATAGGAACCAGGTTACCATCTACAATACGCACAAACCTAGTTCTGTAGTTATAATGTGAGATTCAAAGATAAGATATCAAATCATGTCATATTATGCTTGGCACAGTGTGCAAGCTCATAACAACTATAAGAAATAAAGAAACAAAATGCCTCAAGAGGTGTAAGCTGCTAATAATTATAAAAACTATAATAATTTATTGAGACTATCTTCTGATGATAGTCGGGTTGCCCGTAGCCTCCATCTCCGCACCTTCTTAGTGGAGACTGAAGTAATCATAGAGAATTTAGAGGACGAGAAAGTTTGGCACCTATCATCCAAAGGGCAGTTTTCAGTCAAATATATGTACATGTCCTTGTTGGGGTTTGTGGATTCAATACACGATAATGGGGTTGGAGAAGTCAGATGAGAAGAAGAGTCGAATAAGCAGCAAGCTGCTGCAGGGGAGTTGCGGTCGACCGTAGGTGGACAGTCGACCGCATTCATACAGGCAAAAGAACGGTCGACCGTGCAGTCAACCGTCACTCTCTCTGGATGGACCCTATATCTTGAAGAGACGATCGGTCGACCGCGCAGACGACTGGTCGACCCTACTCTCTGTTGGACTTCGTGCAGTCGAAGGAAAGAAACGGTCGACCGACTTGGTGTTGCGGTCGACTGTCCCGACGCTGTTTTGATGAGAGGCTGAGATTGAAGTTGAGAAATCCTATATATATTGTATTGTGTACGATTTTAGGGTTAAGTGAACAGAAAATAGAGATCTACCAGCCGTCATTTAGAGAGAAGGAGATAGAGAGAAAACCTACACCTTGGGGGTGAGATCTTGAGAGAGTTGTAAACCTATTCTTCATATTTCTAGTGAAAATCGCAGGAGTGCCTCTGCGCGGGGAAGTAGCCATTGTTTTGGGTGAACCTCGAAAAAATCTTGTCTATTCTTGTGTGTTGTTTTTGGTTGTTCTTTGTTCTCTTGTTTTGATTCTATAGTTCTTGAATCTCTTCGTCGTTGTTGAGTTATTCCGCAGTTAGAATTCAACACAGTGGTATCAGAGCTACAAGTTGGTAGTATTGATTGAGATAAGGAACAATAGTAGAGTCAAGGAGTTTGATGGAACGAATTTCACAATTTGGAAGATCCAAATGATTGCGTATCTCTGACAGAATGATCTAGAAGATCCGTTGTTTGGTGTGAAGCCAGAAGGGGCGGAGGTCGATCCGGTTGCGTTGGCGGCCTAGAATAGATTAGATCAAAAAGTGCTTGAACAGAATCAATTGTCGCTGAGCAGGAAGACGCTATTTCACATTGAGAAGGCAAGGAACTTAAAGGAGGCAATGGAGATAATGACAGACATGTTTGAGAAGCATAATGCAGCCAATCAGATCTTACACCTAAAGAAGTTGGTTAACATAAAGTTGTCGGAAAGGGGTTCGGTTGCTGAGCACATCAACAATTTCTGTATAGTCTATAATCAGATGGAATCGTCGAGTTTAAAGTTTAAGGAGAGGGCACAGTCGTTGTTGTTGCTGTCCAGTCTTCCCGATAATTACTGTAACACCCCTGTCCCTTGCTCGGCCCTTGCTTGGATAATTTATACAATTTAGAAGAAAAATTATTTATAGTATAGTACAACTGCCCACCACAGGCTGTTTCTCGAAAGGTGGTTAACCGGATTGGTGACTCTTGATCATAGGCATTATTATTTATAGTTAATTATATTTTGTTCAATTCCCGATGTGGAACAATCTTTACTCACCTTCTCTCCTTTTTTTCTTCCACTGTATCTTGCGTGTGACGTCAGTCGACTTGCCCTCCTTTTCAGGTGGGCCCCATCGCCATGTCGACACGCACATAGCGCTCCCACAGTGCTCAATCTCCTGTTCTCCTGGGCCCCACGCCTGAAGCAGCCACGTCAGCACAACATAGCTGTTGTTGCTGTCTCTTCCGTGGGCCCCCACTGCGCAGCCCAATGCCGTACAAACCCCCCTATAGAACATTCTATAGGTAAAGCCACCAATTCCCCTTATATGTATATACATATATATTATATATTTATATGTTTAGAAATTACAGGGTGTTACACCCCCCCCCCCTTTAGGAATCAGCGTCCTCGCTGAGCACGGGGCATGCACAATCTAGTGCAGGATCTCCTTTCTAACCAATGTAGAATGACCTACCCTGATTCTGCTAGCTGTACAGTACCCTGATTCTGCTAGTTGTACAGTCCCCTACCTGGGCAACCTGTCCCAACCTCGCTCCCTCTCAAGCATACCTACCAGTACATCTGCTAGCTCCATCTCAGGCATAACCAGCAGTCTGTACCCACACTCGGTGTCAAAAGTCGGCTTTGATACCATTTGTAACACCCCTGCTCCTTGCTCGGACAATTTATACAATTTAGAAGACAAATTATTTATAGTATAGTACAACTGCCCACCACAGGCTGCATCTCAAAAGGTGGTTAACTGGATTTGTGACTCTTGATCATATGCATTATTATTTATAGTGTCATGCCCCGCTTCCCAAAGAGAAGATATGGAATACGGATACGTGACTAAGCCCAGCAAATAATTTTCATCATTCATAAACTGTAAAGATCCTTACAACATTTCACAGGAATAATCAGAGTAGGAAGAAAGAGAAGTCAACTACCCATGCATATATGAATCCATATACCAACAAGAATTTACTTGAAATAAAATTTAATAATCTCAAATAAACCAGATCTGAATAAGTCAATAATCCTGGGTCACATTGCCCAAAGCAAAATAATCCAAGTAACAGATACAATTATTCAAATAAGCAACATGAAATAATAATAGCAAAACTCCAGCATCTAGTATCTCAGATCACCTACTCCATCGGGCAACTGATTTCCATGATTTGCAATTTAATAAATTGCAGAAAGAGAAAAAGAAAAGAAAACTCCTGTCAATACAAGTTACGGGCCGCTTGTAGTGCAAACAACAAGTACAAGGAAAAGGTAAACAAGAATTGAGTAACAACGAAAGCAAACATGGCATGAAATAGACATGATAACAAAATAGAACAACTAGCATGAATCTTGAATAGAATCAAGTAATGTGTAACGACCCGAAAAATAGCATATGGCTATTTTGCATCGAAATGTGTGCGCGATTGAGAATTTCGCGCGATCATGGATTTTCTGATAAAAATTATCTTAATTGAGAAATATAAGATATATTGTCTATTTTATATTATTATTATTTTCAAGATTAAATTATTTTTATATGGATTATCTACAAAGTAGTTTTAATGTATTTTGTATTGTTTGGAATTATTAGAATAGAGAGTTGGGCTTTATTTGGAATGTATTAAAGCTAGAGGGCTTATATGCAACATTCTCCTAGATATTTATCAATCTATTATTAATTATTCCCTTTTTTTTACAAAAAAACCCTTCTCTCTCTCTTTCCCTTCTCCTTCTTCTTCTCTTCTTCTCCTTCCCGTTCATTCCCAAACCCACCCGATGAAACCCACCCGACCTCCTCTCCCTTCCTCCTCCCGTTCGCGACAGCCGAAGGGAAACCCCCGACCCCCATTCCCTTCTCCTTCTCCCATCTCCTTCTCTCTTTCTGTTCGTTCCCAAACCAACCCAAAAGCCTCCTCCTCCCTTCCTCCCGTTCGTCCATGCCGACCGACCGAAAGGAAGCCCCGACCACCATCTCCTTTCCTCCTTCGTTCTTCCTCTTCTTCCCGATCGGAAAAGACCCCCCCCCCCCCCCCCCCCCCCCCCACATCGAACCCATTCGGCAAAGATTCCCCCACCTTAAATCCCCTCCGATTCTCCGTCGTTTCCAAATTAAAGTTAGGGGTAGGCTAATGGAGGGATTCTCGACATCGTAGTAGCATTGGATTTTCGATTGGATTCGGAAGGTATAAACCCTAACCATTTTATTGTATAAAAATTAGTTGGGTTAATTTTTATTGAGTAGAATTATTTTGGTAGGGAGATTTAGAGATATTGGAAATTGTAGATGTGAAAGAATAGTAGGTTATTAAAGAGATTGTGAGTTGTTAGTAAATTAGGGATTTGAGTTTGTAAAAGAAAATTGTAGGGATATGAATTAATTCTTGTATAGAAATAGAAATTTGTAGTTGGACTATTAGATTATTTGGGAGCGATTTTAGTAATTAATTGAGGATGAAAATACCGTTGGTATTAGATCATCATGTGCATCACGCGTGTATATCCCAAGTGTTCAGTAAGCACTTGTGGGATATTTGGGATAGCGATTATTTACTCTTGTGATTAGTTGAATTATTTGAGTTTTAATTGCTTGAAATTTGGTGATAGGATATATTCACAACCTTGGACGCGAGATGGCACGGCGCTTGGATCTTCGCAAAATATGTGAGTATGACTTATTATGTGTTTTTGTGTGCTAAGAAAGATGTGAGTTAATTTATCTACGTATTTTTGTGGTTAAGAAATATGTGAGTTGGTTTATTATATATTTTGTGGTTTGAAGAATATATGAGTTATATTATTTATATATTTTCGTGGGTTAAAGATATATGTGAGTTAGTTTGTTTATATATATTTGTGTATTTTATGGTTTAAAGATATGTGTGAGTTAGTATATTTATATATTTTGTGGGTTGATGAATATGTGAGTATAAATTTATCTACGTATTTTGTGGTTAAGAATACGTGAGTATTAATTCATTTATGTATTTGTGGTTTAGAGAAATAAGTAAGTATCGATTTATTTTACATATTTTTGTGATTGTAAAAATATGTTGATTTTTAACTATTCTTGAGTATATAAAAACCTATATAATGGATGAGTTATTTTTAGATGATGATATCAAAATATGGGGGTATGGTTTATATACGTATTGTGATGTTTTGAAGAAGTTCGAATAAACTAAAGTATTGATATATAAATTTATGGATCAAAGGGATCCTATAAAAAGTATGAATGGTAGAACTTGAGAAAATAGCTAAGATGAGTAGTTGTTCTAAGGTTCAAGGAAACCATGCTTAAGTGAGTATAGTAGTGGTTTTAGCTAAGAGTCTCAAAAAGAACTCATTTTAGTTGTTAGTAGTATTGAGTAAAAAGAACCCATCCTATGGATTTGAATTGTTGTAGAAAGAAACCCATGGTTAAGTTGTAGTAGAATATCATGTTTGGGTCGATTTTAGAAAGAAACTCATGTTTGAGTCGATTATAGTAGGTATGCCATGATGAGTTGATTTTAGAAGAAACCCATGCTAAGTTGATTATAGTAGATTCTTTTGTTGCTTCTAATTATAGAAGATCAAGTTTGCTAGTAAGCACAGTTGGTTGTTTCTAGGTTTGATTACCTGTATGATTGTTTGTATGTGGTTTTGCGCGTACGTGGCTCGACTGGCCCGTATGTAGCTGTGGGTCTCATACGCAGCTTATTCGGCTCGTATGTGTGTTGTTGTCTCATACGCGGCTCGACTGGCCCGTATGTAAATGTTGGTCTCATACGGAGCTTATTTGGCTCGTATGCATGTTGTTGTCTCATACGCGGCTCGACTGGCCCGTATGTAGCTGTTGGTCCCATACGTAGCTGTTTAGCTCGTATGTGTTTTGGTTACTCGTATGTAGCTTCTTGGCTAATACGCAGTTTGTTGTGCTCATCTAGGGTGATATCATTGCCCTAGGGCTATCGACCATTAAGACGTGTGTATAGCTTACTCCTAAGGGACTGTGGACGAGTCACTTCGCGGGTGCCGTCAGATCTTAACCGTTGGTTGATTGCGGACCGGAGTGTGACGAAATCCAAGTTCAGGATAGTAGCATGCGAATACGTTCGTATTGCCGGGGTCTTGGATCGATAGGCCATGAACCAGATCCTGAGGGATTCTGGTGAGTTTAGGTTGAGCAGCCTAATAGAGTTATCTTGCGAAGTCTAATTTAAGACCTAGCATGCTGTGTAATGTTGTCATTCCTAGGATTGTTCAGGGTTAGGAACATCATTAAGGTAGTGACTCATAAAGATCGACCCTTTGCCGAAAAGAGAGGAGTTGGTTGTAGGTAGCGCCTTACGACCAACTTGTCCCTCGAAGCAGGCCTTAGGTGGTGTTATTGGGTTGCACCTTCCTGTCAAAGGGATACGTACGGTGCCTTCTCACGAGTGGGAGCATGGGATGCGTATCGCACACTGTTAATTCCTGAAGTGCCATGATAAGGCGGCGGAGCTAGGGGAATGGACCCCGGAACTTCGTCGGGTCCTTGGCCAGGAGAGAGCGAACAGGCCATAGATCACGGTCTATGAGTTAGGGGCGACACAGGATAGGCTTTGTATGCTATACTGCGCTCGGAGAGACCCCGTGTTCGTCTGGTTTTTGAGTGAGGTCCGGTGTACCGGGTAGTAGTGGCAAACATAGACACCATGAGCGTACTGCATTGGTGGGACTTGACCACATTTGCAACCTCATCAGTCATGTAGTATCTGTCAGGAACAGGTTGTGTACAATTAGAAATTCATGACGCGGGTTCAAATCCCTATATATGGAGAAACGGCTTGAGATGGGGTGCATGTATTTATGGGCTGCATGTTGCTTCGGAGACTTGCTGGCATTAGAATAAGAGCACCATCGCATTAGTAATCTTGCATTAGAATAAGAGCATCATTGTATTGGTAGTTTTGCATTAGAGTTTAAGTCATAAGGTACACAGGCACAAATCATATGTACACGTGTCCTTTCCATTCGAGATAAATTGCGAGTGTGATAGTTGGAGTAGATTAATAACCAAGCTATGGGCTTGGGATGTGATTGTGTTATTACCAAACTATGTTGGGATATGGGGTGTATTGTGATAAAATGCAAGTAAATGGTAAGGTGAATGAGATGTTAGGTTGGACATGAATGAATGTGGTAGTATGAGGATGAAGGCATATGTTTATGATGTGATACGTGAGATAAGGAAACAAAATCTGTATTATGAGTGGTTATTCAAATGGTTACTAAATATAAGTATGTTATGAGCGGGTATAGATATACATACAGGTGATGACTCAGAGAGTATTTGATGTAAAATCTCATTTATGATGTTTACATGTTCAAATGTCAAGTAAGATTTGTTTATCTTGGAAATTGTGAGTTCGTTATGTTTTTACTTGAAAGTTTAATTTATTTACTTTTAATAAATTATACTCACACCAGAAATGGCTAACCCCTTAGTGTTTGGGGGTTAGGGAGTCCCTGGACTGCCCTAGGTCCCTACTGTTACAGGTCTTCAGCAGTGCAGAGGTGAGGTGTAGGTACAGGTTCCGTGGAGTGGAGCTCCAGTTATAATTTGTTGTTATGTTTTATTTGTAAATAGTAAAGATTTATGCTTTAAATTGTATTTTCGATGTATAAGTATGAGCATGATGATGAAAAGTATAGTGTGAGGCAGCAGGATATGGTTTTGACCCGTAACCATTTCGTGTGGAGTGCCAGGCGTCGTGGTAGGTTTTTACAGGTAAATTTCTAAAAAATTACTACATTTTCATAAGGAATTTATGGTTTTTATTTGATAATTGTTATACCGTTATGAGTTTGGCCCCCAGAGCATATATATATATTGCCTGTGTGATGATGCTCATTTTGGCCTGGGGAGCCCGTATTTTTATTGCCTGTGATGTAAGCTACGGAATTTAGAGCAAAATTCCGTAAGCTTTTCTGTGTTTTGGGCAAAAAAATACAAAGGAGACTCTGCCCAATTTTTCTTTGAAACATAACCATTTTAGTTTATGTTTAAAGTGATATAGAAATTGGAAGAATTGAGTTTGGAGTCAAAAAGGAAAAAGGGCAGGCAGTACAGTTTGGTATTACAAACTGATAATTGTAATTACTGCATAGTAACTCTGTGTTGAAGAAAAGTTTTTAAATTTCCCAGTTTTTCTGTGTCTCGAGACTAATTGAAGGAAAGATCTTGGCATGTGTCTCGGTTTCCCAGCAACGGGGAGATCGGGGCGTTACAGATGAGCTTGTAACGCCCCGAACCCGGCTCAGCTGCGCACGCGGCTACACGTGCGCACACGCGAAAGAACGGACATAAAACTCACATCTTGCACACACTCGGTGTCGAAAGTCGGCTCTGATACCATTAGTAACGCCCCGAACCCGGCTCAGCTGCGCACGCGGCTACACGTGCGCACACGCGAAAGAACGGACACAAAACTCTAGCCACGCCCACCACAGGCTGCCTCAAAAGGGTGGTTAACCATTTGGTACCCTAATCATTGGCATAATCCTATATATACTCTCATTTCTCCCTACCCACACCGATATGGGATATAATCCCTTGGTCCAATCCCGGGTCAAAGCACACTACCACCAGCATACTTCATTCTTTCTTTCCATTCAATTAATTCTTCCCATAAGCCCATAGGAAATCTCCTAGGACCTATCATACTAATAATTCCCATAGGATCATCCTATAGGCCACACATTAAATACCAACCCCATTTCCTTCTTTCTTTCTTCATCCACGTCACCTACCACCCTTCTTTTTCTTTATTTATTATACTATATATATATTATTATATATCGCTATATAATATTATATATATACCGGGTGTTAACACACCCCTCCTTAAGAACTCAGCGTCCTCGCTGAGCCCGGACTTACAACATGATTCAGGATCCCTTTCTAGCCGATGTGGAGAGGATTACCCTGATTCTGCTAGTTGTACAGTCCCCTACCCGGGCGACCTGTCCCAACCTAGCTCCTTCTCAGGCGTACATCTTGCACACACTCGGTGTCGAAAGTCGGCTCTGATACCATTTGTAATGCCCCGAGCCCGGCTCAGCTGCGCACGCGGTTACACGTGCGCACACGCGAAAGAACGGACACAAAACTCTAGCCACGCCCACCACAGGCTGCCTCAAAAGGGTGGTTAACCATTTGGTAACCCTTCTTCATTGGCATCCTAATATATCTCACACTTTCTCCCCTCACATTTCCGATATGGGATTAATAATCCCTAGGTCAACCCGGGTCAAAGCACACAACAACCAGCACATGCATGCATTCTTCCATTCATTTTTCTTTCTATGGTCCATAGACAATCTTATAGGCCTATCATGCCATCCCATCCCATAGGATTATCTATAGGCCACAATCATCCATTCCTTCTTTCTTTCCTTTCTTTCTCCACGTCACACCATCCACCACCTTTCTATTCTTTATTTCTAATTATATATACTACTATATATATATACATACTATATATACCATACTAGTATATATACTAATTCTAGAAATACGGGGCCTTACATAATGTAATGTGCTAACAGGGTACAGGTAACATGTATCAGGTATCAAGTATCATGCAAGCAGGTAAACAGGTAATCAAGTATACAGGTAAACAGGTAATCAGGTATACAGGTAGCATGTACAGGTAAGCGTGTAACAGGTGTCATGTTATGTCAAGTCTTGTATTATTACTATCTATGTAGCACTTCATGCGTCCCATCCATTTACCACATGGTTGCTACATTCAAACAAGTTACGTTTAGATTTCGTAGGGGGTTCTATAGGTCATGTACTCGGGTATTCACATGATTACAAAACTTGGTCGGTAAACTTGATCGGTAACAAAAAATTAACTTGGTCGGTACACTTGATCGGTAACAGAAATTAACTTGGTCGGTAAACTTGATCGGTAACTTGGTTGGTAAACACGTCACACGGGAAACACGAGTCCCCTTCCGAGTACAGGTTCTTATATTGTCCACTACTAGATCTTTCCCTTAACTCCGGCTTAGTTATTTGTTATTATTATCAAACAGGCATATATGTGAAAAAAACAGGGCAAGACTAACATGGCATGAATAAGTAACAGGTTCAGGTCGGAAGATAAACATGTACAGGTGAAAGGCAACTCAAAAGATTAGAATAACGAAAATTCTAGTTCAGGACAGCAAGACAGTATTGCACCAAATCTGGAATTCCCGTTGCCACAAACATGCAAATATGGATCCTTCTGAAAACCTTGAAGATAGACTCTCATCCGAATCTAGCAAATATATATAAGTCATATGGTATTTCACAAAAAACATGACTCAAAGCAGAATTGTATCCAGAAAACATGTTCAGCTAGAAATTAGATGTTTGTATTCATAAACAGGAAAATGGCATAAAAACTTATTGATTAAATCCAAGAAAAATCTGAGGTATTCCCTAGTATGTTTAGTATCAGAAAATAAAGTTTCATAATTTTCCAATATAGATAGAATAGTCAAATAAAATCAGAAAGCAACAAGATACGGCAGTTTTGTAAATCTGGAATCATAAACACTGCAGTACTAAAACAGCAATATCTTACAAAATATAAATCGAAATCTAGATCCGCCGAAATGGTGATAAAATAGACACAGTAAGCTATATTTCATATTCACAAAGTTTTTATAGAAAGCAAATAAAATCAGGTCGGAATTAAGTATCTTTACTGAACAGTATGAAAATTCTGCAAGTATAGTAGTTGTTTGCAAGTATAGAATAGTTTATAAAAGTCATCCATTAAATCCACAAAAATTAGGGGTTAATCTCAATCAGGTCTAGTTGTAACAAGCAAAATATTGGATCAAAATATTATCTTTAACATCAGTAGAAAAATAATTTATCATACAGAATTCATATAAAACTGGATCTGGAATTTTAAACATATCTGTAGTAAAATAGTCATAACTCGCAACTCATAAATCGAAACTGAGATCTGTCAGAAAATATAGAAAGTAGACAGAATTCTCAATAATTCATATTCACAAATAATTTTCATATACCAACCTTAATAGGGTCTAAAATACTGAACAAAAACGGGGTAACAACAAAAACTGAAATCTTTATGCATAAAATCCACATAGATCATATAAAACTCATCCAAATCATAACAAACGTGAAATATGGTGTACTAGATGTCCAAGAAACATGATATAGAGTATTTAACATGTCTACAACAAGTTATACTACGAATAACACATTCAAGCACACGATATCATACGAACAACATGCATGTATACAATAAGAAGTGGTCATCCCTAAGTTATTTCATGTTATGTATGTAATGTGACAACCACGGGAGGGTCAACACAATAGAGACAAGATATAACAGGGGTTTTGCACAAGAATTGTCTCTAGAACACAACTACACTACATGCAGTATTTAGTACTTGTATTACACAAAGAAAAGAATACAAGTTACTTGCCTTATAGTCGATGACGAGAACGAAGCAAGAACAAGAATAACGGGAACGAATCCCGGGCACGAACTCAACGAACAAACGAACACAAACAAGTGAACCCATGATCAACACACGCACACAAGATCACACACGCACACCAAGAGAGAGAGGGAGAGACGGATGAGAAGACGACGGCACTGTCGGGGTGGATTCGCGACACCGGGAGGGCACAGGGGGCTGGCTGAACGGGAGGTGTTCACAGGGCAGGAGGTCACTGTGGTGGAGACGCAGGGGCTGCTGTTGCAGCTTCGTGAGAGGGCGACGCAGGAGGGCGGCGCAGCACAGGGAGAGTTGACCAGGGTGCAGCACAGGGGGTCGACCAAGGGGTGGTTGCGTCGAGGAGAGGCGCGACAAGAAGTAGGGTAGACGATGGGCGAAAGAGGAGAAGGGAAGGAGGGGGCTGCCGAGGTTGTGCTGTGGTCGGCGCAGGGAGGCAGAAAGAAGGGTTGAAGAAGATGAGAAGTCGGGATGAGAGAGAGGAGGGATGGGTTGCGGCTAGGGTATAAATATATTAATGGGGGATAGAGTTTAGGGTATGTGTGACAGCTGGGGTTTTTTTGAATAATAGGGTTAGGGTTAGGTGTATGGGTAGCGGGTGGAGGTAAACGGGTATGGGTTTAAAGCAAAAGATCCAATAAGAGTAGGATAGGGTTTTAAAATCCAATAGGGAACAAATAAATAGGATTTATAAAATACAAATTTCACAATTTCTCATCGGTTGCAAAACAATATTTTACAGGGTTCAATAAAATTAATTTGAAGAATACAATTAGATTAATATTTTTTTCACAAAAATTAGGATAGTCACATACAAATAATATACTTGGTTTGTACTTCAAATAATAATAATAATAATAATAATAATAATAATAATAATACTGATAAGAATAATAATAACAACAATAATAGGATTTGTATTATAATATAAATTCATTGGAAAATAGTTACAAATAAAATCATTGATTAAAAATAGACTTTAATAGAAGATCCAACAATACATTTTAAAAAAAATAATTCGAAAGCGAAAAACTAATTTACAAAAATTTTAAATACAGAAAATACACAGAAAATACGTATTTGCGAAAACAGGGGTTACATATAGTTAATTATTTTTTGTTCAATTCCCGATGTGGGACAATCTTTACTCACCTTCTCTCCTTTTTTTCTTCCGCCGTATCTTGCGTGTGACGTCAGCCGACCTGCCCTCCTCTTCAGGTGCCCATTGCCACGTCGACACGCACACAGCGCTCCCACAACGCTCAATCTCCTGTGCTCCTGGGCCCCATGCCTGAAGCAGCCACGTCAGCACAGCACAGCTGCTACTGTTGCTTTCTCTTTCATGGTCCCCCACTGCGCAGCCCAATCCCGTACAAACCCCCCTATAGAACATTCTATAGGTAAAGCCACCAATTCCCCTTATATATATACATATATATTATATATTTATATGTTTAGAAATTACAGGGTGTTACAGTTACAGCACAGTAGAGCAGACTATTACAATCACCATGACTGATACGACAACCCTAAAGGATGTTATAAGCATCATTGTGAATGAGGATGCAAGGAGGAAAAGACATGGAGAGACTTCAGTGTCATATCCTAGCAATGCGGCGCTGTCAATTGATAACCGTGGTAGAAGTAACAATAGAGGGAAGTCACATAGCAGAAATCACAGGTCCAAGTCAAGAACATGACATCGCAAAGGTGAATGTTGGTACTGCAAGAAGCCAAGACACAGGAGAGACCAATGCGAGGAGTATAAGAAAGCACAAGCAGGGTCATAGGTAGCCAATGTGGTAAGTATTGAACTCCGTCTAGATGAATTGTGTTTATCTGGTGGTTTTAATATTTTGCAAGATGATTGGTGTATAAACTCAGGTGCTTCTTATCATTGTACCCCCATGAGGGATAGATTACAGAACAGGTGATTTTAGTGCAGTTTCAGTGGGTAATGGGCAGATATGTCCAGTTGTAAGTAGAGACACTGTGAGAGTGAAGGCTCGCAATGGTGGGAAATTGGTCTTGTATGGCACAAGACATATTCCGAGCTTGAAAAAAACTTGATCTTAATTAGCAAACTAGACAAAGAAGGATTCACAACAACTTTTGGGCATGGAGAATGGAAGGTGACTACAGGTGCCAGGTTGGTTGCAAAAGAAAAGCGTGGTGACACACTCTACTTACTCAGAGGAGGTGATTCAAGTGATATCATTACTACAGCATCAGCAGGTAGTTCCCCTTCAATTTTATGGCATGTTAGGTTAGGGCACCTTGGTGAAAGGGGTGTCAAACAGCTTTGTTATAGGGATCTTTTGCCAGAGCTGAAGAAGGTTGAGATGGATTTTTTGTGAGAATTGTGTGGTGGGCAAACAGAAGACAGTTACACTTTAGTTGGGTGGGCGTGAGAAGAAGCTAGGGAAGCTAGACTTGGTACATACAGATGTGTGAGGTCCAGCTCAGGAATTCTTTTATGGTCATAAAAGATACTTCGTCACATTCATCGATGATGCTACAAGAAAGGTTTGGGTTTATGCAATCTGCGAGAAATCAGAAGTTTTTGAGGCATTCAGAGCTTGGAAGGCTAGGGTTGAGAATGAGACAGGTTGCAAAGTGAAAGCAATAAAGTCAGACAATGGAGGCGAGTACACAAGCAAAGAGTTTTTTAACTATCTAGCAAAGGAAGGTACAAAGGAATCAAAACAGTTTCTAAGACTCCATAGGAGAATGGTATAGCAGAAAGGATGAACCGCACAATACTCGAAAGGGAGAGGTGCATGAGACTTCATGCGGGTCTTCCAGTCCATCTTTGGGCTGCTACAGTTGATACAGCGATGTACTTGATTAATTGTTGTCCGTCTAGTGCCCTTGATGGGGCCATTCCAGAAGAATTATGGCCAGGTAAAACTGTCAATTATTCGCATTTGAAAGTTTATGGTTGTATGGCATATGCACTAATTGATAGGGAAGAAAGAAAGAAGTTGGACTCTAAGTCCAGGAGGTGTGTGTTCATTTGCTACGGTGGCGATGAGTATGGTTACAGGCTTTGGGATTTTGTGGAGAACAAAGTCATTCGCAGCAGGAATGTAGTGTTCAATGAAGAGGTCCTATACAAGGACAGGCACACAGGTCAAGACAGTTCAACCAGTTCAGAGTCAGATTGGGATTTAGACTTAGACTCAAATTCAGATTCTGAAGGCGGCCTTAGTGGTGGGAGCCTTACAGTGCTGCAGTAGGTACAGGTACCACAGGCAGCACAGGAGGCTCATGGTGAGCCTATTGGGAATGAGCAGGTTATCCAAGACGAACAGGAACAGCCAGAACAGTTCGGGGAACATGAACTGGTCGGTGAACCGGTACCCACATTGAGGAGATCAACACGAGAGAGGAGACCAACCAAGATATTTGATCCATCAGCTAGTGTTGTTCACGAGCATATTCTGTACATGGATTCAGGAGAGCCAGAGACTCATGAGGATGCCTTGAGGGATGAGGCTCGAATTCAGTGGGAGTTAGCCATGAAGGACGATATAAACTCCTTGGAATGGAACCAAACTTGGGAGTTGACCAAGTTACCTGCAGGGAAATGTGCTTCAGAGTCAAAGATGAGGCAGATGGCAGTAAAAGGTACAAGGCAAGGCTTGTTGTGAAAGGATTCTCTCAAAGAGAAGGTGTTGATTATAGTGAGATCTTTGCACCGGTTGTGAAGATGACTTCAATTAGATTTTTGCTCAGTATTGTGGCAGTTGAAGACTTGCACTTAGAGCAGTTGGATGTGAAGACAGCATTTCTCCATGGTGATGTAGAAGAAGAGCTGTACATGAGACAACCCACAGGTTTTGAAGCTAAAGGAAAGGAAGATATGGTGTGTCGATTGAAGAAGAGTCTTTATGGGCTTAAACAAGCACCACGGCAATGGTACTTGAAGTTTGATTGTTTCATGAGAGAGAAAGGTTTCAATAGATGCAAAACGGATCATTGTGTGTATGTTCGTAGATATGAGGACAATGATATAGTTACCTTGGCGTTGTATGTGGACGACATGTTGTTAGCAGGTTCATGTATGTAGAAGATCAAGGAACTGAAAAAGGCGCTAGCTTCGGAGTTTTCAATGAAGGACTTGGGTGAAGCAAAGCAAATTCTTGGCATGAAGATTAGTAGAGGCAGTAGTAGCAAGAAGCTTTGGTTATCACAAGCAGACTATGTGAAGAATGTGTTGAAGAGATTCAATATGGATGGTGCAAGGCCAGTCACTTGTCCCTTTGTAACACTCCGAATTCCAAATAAGTCTGAATTCAAAGTTCCACAGGATCTTTACACTTCACTTTGTACAATTTTACAAGGAATTAAAAACTTTTTATACAATAATGTTTACATCAACGCAGCGGAATTATAAATTATAACAATTTGAACATTTCTTTAAGCAGCATTCCTTCTTCAGTCTTGTCATTCATTTTATCCTATATAGAAACTGTGGGCACGTCATACAACTGATGCTAGGATATAATACATCAATTTCTCTTACTTGGAAAGCACACACTTGATCACAAACAAGCTAAGGGGGACTATCTTATTGATGTCATGTGTGATTGTGCACTTAGTCTTAAATGCAATTACTTATTATTTCATGACACTAATGCACACTTGTTCGAACTTATACATCCCATTCTACATAAATCCAAGGGCAAGCTCTTAACCGTTCTTCAACTTGTAGGGTTGGATCCCTCGTTATGAGTTAAACTACTACGGTAGCTACGACAAGTATCCTAGATGTTCTATGAGTTACGAGCCCATGCCCAGACAGCCTGGAGGGGAATCCTATGTCATGACATGACGCATCATGCAGATAACCTATGGAAAATTCGCCTCCGTCATGGAACGATGGAACTATGTAGTCACCAAATACTCTACAAGCGTCGTCACGGTCCCAATAATTCCGGAGATGTATCCACGTCATGACATGACGCATCATGCAGACAGCCTGTGATCACTCTCACACCGTAGATCTGATGCCCTCATACTTGTATTTTTCTCTTACTTTCATCACATCTTCACTATGTGTCTAATCCTTAATAATTGAATTATGAGTAAAAAATTAACACCCTAGAGTTCTATTACCTCTACACCGGTCTTAAACATCAATCATGAACCACGACCCAATCTTGGTCCTTTATTATCACATTTCTCTTTTAAAATTTCATTCATGCCGATGTAAGGACTTAACTAAACTCTAGTTTTCAACCTCTGTTCATGTTCACCAAAGATGAGTGTTCATACTCACAAATTTCCACATTTCATCATGATTTTTGTATTTTATTTTTCATGCACATTTGCATAATTTAAACAACAAATTTCATTTATTAACTTGCTCACTTTTTCCATGTCAAAATCTCAATTTTAATCTCTACACAAAATTTCTTTACATTCACAATATTTCTTTTCTTTAATTAATCAAAGCCATATTCTAAAAAAATTTTATCAAGTTCTTCTTCCCAAAATTACTTCCAATTCTCATTATAATATTTCAAATATTGTAGAAATAATTTTCATGAAGTCTTGGTAATTTTAGAAGAATATTAGTATTTTTCTCAATTTTTATTATACTATTAAAACTATTAAAATACCCAAAATCGAATTATATTCAAAAAAATTCAAAATCCAGAAACAAAAGGCCAGGGTCAGATTCGAACCCAAGACCAAGAAACAGACCCAAAGCGCACTAACGACCACTTGGTCCTGAGTAACTAACCGATATAAGGTGGACTCGAATCAAAGTTATAGTATGGTTTCAGGATTTGATTATAAATCGAAATTTCATAAAAACAGAGTCCCTTCAAGACTCGAACCCGAGACTAGAGCCTCCGCCCAGCTACAGTAACAGACCCAAAGCGCACCCGAAGACCACTAGGTCCTGAGTGACTAACCGATATAAGGTTGGTTAAGTACTTTTTATATAAACTGTATTGTATCTACTCTTCCTTTAATAAACTCAAATTTTCAATTAATTTGTACTTATTCAAAATCTAAATCTTTTTCCAAAATGTATTTCTTTGAAAAACAGTATAGTACATTTATCTAATTTGCAAATTCTTATTTTCGACAATATAATAGAAACTACCCTTACACTTCCTTTGAGAAATGAAATAACTAGTGTATTTATCGACATTGTAATTTCTATTTTAGATGAATCTTTTATCTATCTATTTCCCATTTATTCACAATGTGTTTATACATTTTTTTTTCATTCTTTAACGTAGTCAATGCCCTTAAATTAATCTTATCTTTTACAAAACTAACTCATTTCTTATGATTCAAAGAAACAATGTATTTGGCAATCAAGTGAATATAATACTACTCACTTATTACAATTAAAATTCAATACTTATTGTAGCTTTTCCATGCTAATCAATTTATTTCTCAATTCATAGGTGCTATTTTACATTCTACAATTTATTCACAAGCACAATTTCTCATACGAGCATGGTCCATTAAATTGCATATTCTAGCATGACAATATATTAATAAAGCATCATAACAAGTCTAAATTAACAAATTTCAATTCATTTTACAAATTTTCTCATGTAGACAAACAAGCATTTTTCTCTTTTTCTTGCTAGTCTTTTCAAGCAAGTAAATGACAACTTTTCTATTTGTTTCTAGTATGTTCATAAATTAAATTCCTAGCATGGTGTCTAAATTAGAAGTAGAGAAACTACCCACCTTTTGAAGAAAACAACAAAAACTCCTAAAAAAACTCCTTGAAAGCACGATCATCTCCCCGTCTCCTCCTAGCTTGTGCAAAATTTGAGCTCCTCCTCCTAGCTTAGCATGAACCCGAGCCTTCTCCTCCTTTTCTTGCTTTGGCCGGCCTCCTATGGAAGGGAAACATACACTCTCTTTCTTTTCTCACACAAATTTCTTTACTCACTCAATTTTTTCCTTACAAATGCCTTTTTCTTTCTCTTTCTCTTTGAAATTTCTAATGCTAGTGATGAAGAAAGACAAGGGAGGGTTATTTATACACATTTCAAGAGTGAATGGAGGGTTGAGATGAGTTTGGATGAAGGGCTAGGATACATTTGGGAGTTAGAAAAACTACCCACCATTAAGTAACCACTCTCCACTCTCTCCATCTCCCCACTCAAGCCTATGGCCGGCCACTCTTGTTGCTCCATTGCACGTGCATGTGCAATGCACGTGTCATCACATGCACACTAGTTGTTTTGTTCATTTAATTGTTAATTTATTTATTACTTGATCAAGTCTACCCTACAAGTTGTCTTAATTAATATTAGAATTAATTAGTGGTCTAGTTTAGATGGGTTAAAATCCATGGGCTCTTTAATTAATTAAGTAATTAATTTAAGTGGGGGTAGAATTAGACTATTAGGCCTAAAGATTAATAATTGACTTTTTAAAAGAGAAAGAAAATATTTATTCATGACATAAGAATAATTTTAAAGTAAAAAACAAACATTAATTTGCACCTGCAAAACACGTGAAAACAAATTTAATTATTTGAAAATACAGGATGTTACACCCTTGGCTGCTCACTTCAAGTTATCAATGGACTTGTGCTCTAAGACAGAGGCAGAGGTGGAGGAAATGGCTGCTATTCCTTATGTCTCAGCCGTTGGGAGTTTGATGTATGCGATGGTGTCTACAAGACCAGATATCGCACAAGCAGTGGGAGTTGTCAGCCGTTACATGAAGAATCCAGGTAAACAACATTGGGATGCAGTAAGGTGGATTCTTAGATATCTAGCAGGTACTTCAGATCACTCTCTTTGTTTTGGGGAGATTCTTTGCATATACATGGTTATGTGGATGCAGATTTTTTGGACGATCATGATGGTTACAGAAGTACCACAGGATATGTATTTACAGTTGGAGGAACATCTGTTAGTTGGGCTTCGCAGTTACAAAAAGTTATAGCACAGTCAACCACGGAGTCAGAGTATATGGAACTTATAGAAGCAACGAAAGACATGTTGTTGATTTCGGAGCTTATAAAACAGTTGGGAAGAAAGCAATCCATAAGTGAACTGTGGTGTGACAGTCAAAGGGCAGTTTTTTTTGGCGAAAAACTCAACATATCACTTTAGGACTCGGCACATTCAAATAAGGTATCATTTTATCAGAATGGCGATTGAAAAGAAATGATTGAAGCTAACTAAGATTCTTGGCACTAAGAATCCGCCGGACATGCTCACTAAGGTGGTGGATAGCAGGAAACATCAGTTTTACTATACCGCTATCGGATTGTCTCCAGGTTAATTGTTGAGGAGACTCGCAGAGGCACAGGCCTAGACTAGGCCAATGGAAGAATGAAGAACAGGTTAGAGACTTCGTGTATATGTCTCCAAGTGGGAGATTGTTGGGGTTTGTGGATCCAATACACGATAATGGGGTTGGAGAAGTCAGATGAGAAGAAGAGTCGAAGAAGCAGCAAGTTGCTGCAGGCGAGTTGCGGTCGACCGTAGGTGGACAGTCGATCGCATTCGTATAGGCAAAAGAATGGTCGACCGTGCAGTCAACCGTCACTCTCTTTGGATGGACCCTGTATCTTGAAGAGACGACCGACTTGGTGCAATCGAAGGGAAGAACCGTTCGACTGACTTGTTGTTGCGGTCAACCGTCGCGGGACTGTTTTGATGAGCGGTTGAGATTAAAGTTGAGAAATCCTATATATGTTGTATTGTATACAATTTTAGGGTTAAGTGAAAAGAAAATAGAGATCTACCATCCGTCATATAGAGAGAGGGAGATAGAGAGAAAACCTATAGCATGGGGGTGAGATCTTGAGAGATTTGTAAACCTATTCTTCATATTTCTAGTGGAAATCGCAGGAGTGCCTCTGCGCGAGAAAGTAGCCATTGTTTTGGGTGAACCTCGAAAAAATCTTGTGTGTTCTTGTGTGTGTTTTTTTTGTTGTTCTTTGTTCTCTTATTTTGATTCTATAGTTCTTGCATCTCGTCGTCGTTGTTGAGTTATTCCGCAGTTAGAATTCAACACTTGTGTGATGGTAGGATTAGAAGCTCTCTTAATAAGGTTATCTGGCAGACGAGCGCCCCTCACAAGGACAAATCTTTCATTTGGCTGGTTTCTAAGGAAGCTATACTGACTAGGGAGAACTTAGCAAAGAGGGGGGTCATTAACATTGTTGCTTGTCCACGTTGTAACGAGGCTGTAGAGTTCGTGAACCATCCTTTTCTTGAGTGCTCTAGTAATATACGAGTTTGGGATATTCTTCTGGTTGGATTTGGGATACAAAGGTTTCCGAATCGGGTTTTAGAGCAATGGGGTGACTTTAGAGACATGGAGATTGTAAGAGAGACGTCGGGAGTGTGGGATATTTTTGTTGCTGCTTGTATTGGGGTTATTTTGCTAGAGATGAATGATTTCTTCAGGAACAGTTGAGTATCTCTATAATCATTTATCTTTGATACCAAGGGTTTTGAAGTACACACTAAAATGGTACAGTTGAGTATCTCTCAATTCTGATATAGATGTTGACTTCGTAAACTAGCAAAATTTCGAAGATTTTGCCGTACTACCCCACTTTTTGAAAATATTTAGCGCTCTGCTCTGCTTTCCAAAATAATTAGCGATATGTCCTTGTTTAGGACACGTCAGCAAGAAACGTTATTGGAAAAAACGGCATAGGTTATTTTCATGCTGTTCTTCCCAATAACGACATCTGTTTGAAAAAAAATTTGCATGCCGTTATTTGGAATAACGGCATAGGTTGTTTTGTTTTTCGAGATCTTATAGTCTCCACTTAGAGGAAAAATTACAAGTACGAAAAACCTTATAACAGATGTCGTTATTTCAAATAACGGCATTCTCAATACTGATGCCTCCACTTAGAGGAAAAATTGCAAGTACGAAAAACCTTATAATAGATGCCGTTATTTCAAATAACGGCATTCTCAATACTGATGCCGTTATTTGGAATAACGGCATCAGTTATTAATTTTTTTAATAAAAAAGTAACTTATTATTCATCCTCTCTGATGAATAAGTAAAATATATATATATATATATATATATATATATATATATATATATAACTGATGCCGTTATTCTGAATAATGGCATCAGTTATAAATTTTTTTTTAATACTTTTTTTTATTTCTTTCTGTTTCCAAACAACGGCAAGAGTGCATATTGATATATAACTGATGCCGTTATCTCCAATAACGGCATCAGTCATTCGAATGCCGTTATTCAGGATAACGGCATTGTTTATAAGTTTTTTTCACACTTAGAACTTTTTAAACTTAGAAGATTCACACTTGTAAGACAAATATACTGATGCCGTTATTCCAAATAACGGCATGCAAATTTTTTTTCATACAGATGCCGTTATTGGGAAGAACGACATCGAAATAACCTATGCCGTTTTTCCCGATAACGTTTCTTGCTGACGTGTCCTAAACAAGGACATATCTCTAATTGTTTTGGAAAGTAGGGCAGACTGCTAAATATTTTCAAAAAGTGGGCCAGTGCGGCAAAATTTTCCAAAATTTCTCGGTTGCCACGAGACTACAATTGCATGCATATAGCAATTTAATACCGGGCAATAAAACTCACAATGCCAAAATTTTCTGGATGTACATAAATAATGCCAAGGATATGGTGCTTAGTCGATTAAGAGTGTCTCTCTAGGAACTTCTCGATGAGGACCGAGAATGTAGCAAAGCCAGTGCAGCCGATGCATGCAGCCTGTTGACCACCTACAAATTCAAAAAATAAAAATAAAAAAGCGAACGATTAGAATCCTACCTATTTGAAAAGAACTGCCCAATCTACATATTCAAATCATACATATTTGAAAAGAACTTGCCCAATCCTAATACAGATACTTCAAATGAGAGCTCCCCTGCCTTCCTCCACCCATAGAAACTCCTCACCTCTCCACTCCCACAAACCTAGCCTGCACCTCCCCTCAACCATGCCCAAACGTCATCGAGATGAAGGCGTAGCTCCCCAACAACACAAGCGAGCAGATGGCGACTGGCGTTCAAGGAGCTACGGCCGTGTTTACGCTAGCGGCTCTCCTTCCAGAGAAAGGAGGGTTCAGGTCGACGAAACCAGGAGGAGGCCACACCGCCCCTCTCGTCACCTTCGAGAAGAAGCTAGTCCCCCTCCCCGTGTCGCTCGTACCCACCGTGAAGATGTCAGCCCTCAAAGAGGTCATCGAAGCAAGTCTAAGGTGATCCAATCGCACCCAGTCACTGATCAGAGGAGCGCGCACAGACGTTCGTATGCGGAGGTGACTCGCGGCTCCCCTGAGGACAATGAGGGACATAGAGAGCGCAGACGCTCGCCTTCGCCACTTCAGGAGCTCCAACACGCAAGAGAAGAGTTAGAGGGAGAGTGGGTGTTAGTGAAGAACAGGAAGTCTCCTAAGCCTTCCAAAAGCCGCAGTGGGTCGGAAAATTCGAGAGTCGATGGACGACTGAATTGCCATAAATGCGTGAGGCCCGGCCACTCGATAAGCAAGTGCACTGCAGACTGGTTCTGCTATATCTGCCGGAGTTCAGGCCACATTTCAACCAGTTGTCCCAAGCGCATCCCAGTCACGACTTCCAACACCAAGGCTCCAAAGCGAGGAACTTCGCTGATCTCGGAGGGGAGCAAAACCCAGGAAAGCGCGGCGGGGGAGAGACGCGTTATTCAAGCTTCCATCAACCCTACTCCTCTAATGGCGGATTTCGAACGTAGATTTAATGGTGGAATCTTGGTAAAAGCTCAGTCAGGAGTTTCAAACACCAATGATGTCTCGGAGCTATTGCTCGCGGCTCTGGTCACCGACCCGACCCCAACTTGGACTGTTCAGGAGATTGCTAACAATACGTTCTACGCCCACTGCAGCGACTCAGCTTTAGCTAAGGAAACCATCAGAGTTAAGGGGCTAGAAGGCAAAGACGCTAATGGGTTAGAATTCTTTATCACGTTCAAATGGTGGTCGCGCGAATTCGGAGCACTCAAGCCAGAGTCTCTACCACCCGTTTGGATCAGACTCTATAACTTACCTTTTCACTGCTGGGTAAAGACGGGGTTTCAAAACATCGTGCGCCAATTCGGAATGCTCATCGACATGGACAGACAAACCGCAACTCATTCCGCCCGTAAATTTGCTAGACTGAAGGTTGGAGTCGCTAGCAAGGGTGACATTCCCTCGAAGATTATTGTCGAGTTCGACAACTTTTTCTACGAAGTTGCAGTGATCGTCGAAGCTCAGAAGAACGTTTCGTTCAGGGATTCAGTGTTTCGAAATGGTGGGAAAATGAACGGTAGAGATGTGCAGCCAGAGGTTGAAGACGACGCGGAACCGTCCGATGGAAGAAACATTATCCAGCCCCTTAGATCCGTTGGATTCGACTCAGTGCTGGCCCTACAAGCTAGCGAAATTCAAAAACTCCCCAAAACGCGCCACGTCCAGTCAAAGCAGTCCTTGCCTACTAACGTTAATCCAGCTCCATTTAATGCTACTAGCTGGCAGAGGGTCCCACTTAAAAAGACTGGGTTATTTGAAGAGTTGAAAACCGATGGTAAAGTAGGGGAATTAAATGCGAGCGGCGATGGTCAGCTTTTGTGTGAAGGGACAGGATGTACGTCAGATGCTAAAAGAAGTGGGATTCTAAAACCCGGTACAGCGGTAGGCCAGAGCTCTATCCACGTATTGGGATTGACTGACGCGAAATGGCCAAACTTCACGTGAGAGGACATCGAAGACTCCGTTAAAGCTGCTATTGAAGCACTGATCCAATCCAAAGCAAGATCTGGGCCTCAGCCCACGGGCCGTGTGCTTCCTTCCAATGACGAAGAATTACTCCCTGTAGGAGTGCTGACAAAAATTAACCACAATAACAACCCAACGATCCCAAGTCAGCAGCTAATTGGTGACAACACTAGTAATCCCTCGGATCTACATTCAGTTGGCGAGATAATCGGAGCGTTAGACGGTATCCGCGAGGATAATTTCGTCTCAGAGACAGAGACAGACTTTGATGATAAAGGAGCTAGGTGTAGTGTTGGTAGTTCCTCAAGCAAGAAGATTACAGAATATCAAAGGAAAGGCAAAAGACAAATGGTGTGCGCAGTGTCCAATGAGCCAGCTAAAGAGGGGATCCCCCACGGGGGGAAGAAAGCTTCGGAGACAGAATTTACAGATGCAGGTACCTCAGTTGTTAATTTTTCAGTACTTAATTCATTTTCAGATGATTCCCTCATTTATTACGCTACTTTGTACGGACTAGCCATGGGTTCCACTAGATCGGAACAACTTCATAACGTTGCAATAATTAGAGATGACAATAGCCTATCTGTAATCTAATCCCGGGGCATCGCGGGATAGGGAGGGTAGCTAGATGGGTATTAGTGTCACAATGATTTACACATTTTGGAACGTAAGGGGGATGCGACAAAGGGTAAAGAAAAGAGCTATAGGTGTTACCCTCAGCAAAATTCGTCCTGACATCATAGGTATTCAAGAAACTAGAATTGAGAGTCCTTCGGCGGAGGAATTTAACGCGTTGAAAGGTCTAGATGACTTCAATTGGAGATTTAAATCTGCTAGGGGGTATTCAGGGGGTATAGCAGTGGGGGTCAATTCTCTTAGATTCGAGATTATTGACGATCACATAGGCGAGTTCACGGTTTCCATTAGAATTAGACGTAGAAGCGACGGTTGGATTCAGACTATTTCGTCGGTTTACAGTCCGTACGACAGCAGACGTCGAAAGGACCTGTGGGCGGAACTTAGATTAATCAAGAACAAATGGAGCGGGCCTTGGACGTTAGGTGGAGATTTCAACATCACCAGATTTCGGAACGAGCATAAGGGCGTAGGGCATCACCGGACTGATCAAGAATCCTTCAACGAGATTATTGAGGAATTAGAGTTATTAGAACTGGAGATGACAGATCGAAAATTCACTTGGTCTAACATGCAGAGGAGTCCGATTCTAGCCAAGCTTGATAGAGTACTCGTGTCGAACGAATGGGAAGAGGCTTATCCTCTAGCTAAAGTTAAATCTGCTTTACGTTACACTTCAGATCACCTTCCGCTGGTCGTGGACTGCAGGCAACAAGAAAGGAAACAGCACTTTAGCTTCAAATTCGAGAAAGCATGGACTATCTGCGAGGATACCAAGCAAGTCATCACAGATTCGTGGAAAGCCGAAACTTCGCAATCCTTAGCCGTCGGAATTTGGATCGAAAAGACTAGGCGTCTGCGTAGGAGATTAAAAGAGTGGGCTGGGCAAAAAAAGATCTCCATGTCTCAGAGTGTGGTTGAAGCAGGAAGCAGAATCGCCGCACTAGAGGCGTGTCAAGAGGCGCGAGAGCTGTCAGAAGAGGAGAAGGATGAGTTGACAAACAAAAGACTAGAAATTCAACGCTGCGTCCAGATGGAAGAGTTGTACTGGCAACAGAGATCTAGAATTCAATGGCTTAGCGAAGGGGACGCCAACACAAAATTTTTCCACAAAATGGCTAATGGAAGAAAGAAACATAACCACATAACGGGGTTATCAGTGGATGGGATTTGGACTGAAAACGACTTGCGAATCAAAGAGCACCTCGACACGAAGTTTCATGATATGTTAGGGTCAAATTCAACTGATAGATGTGTGCTAGCTCCCGACATGTGGGAATCGTCTAGGATAGAGGAGAGCTCAGGCATCGAAGAAAGATTTACAGATTCAGAGGTATTAGATGCAATCAAGATGCTTGGGCAAGACAAGGCCCCAGGACCGGACGGCCTACCGATCTTTTTCTACAAAATTTATTGGGACGTTATTAGAGCTGACCTCATGAACATCTTCCATGCACTGTACGAGGGATCCACAGATCTGGACAGACTTAATTACGCCACAATCATTTTAGTCCCGAAGAAAAGCGAGGTCATTTCCTACGAAGACCTGCGGCCTATCAGTCTGATTAACGGTTCGTTCAAAATAATCACGAAAGTCTTAGCTTAGAGGCTATCCCCGCATCTGAATGATGTGATCGCCCCTTCCCAATGTGGGTTCATTCGTGGGAGGGATATTATGGACAGCATTGCATCAGCCCACGAAATCATTTTCAGAGGCAACAAGGACAAAGCTGACGGGTTTCTTCTTAAATTAGACTTCCAAAGGGCGTACGACTCCGTCCACTGGGACTGCATAGACGAGGCGTTGGAACGAAAAGGGTTCGGAGACAAGTGGAGATTATGGATGCATAGGTGCATTTGTGGAGGGAAATCGTTCATCCAAGTTAACGGTTGGCAAGGAAGAGAAATCAGATGCAAAAGAGGGCTCCGACAAGGGGATCCACTATCCTCCCTGCTATTTGCTATCGTAGCGGACGGCTTAGCCGAAATGATGAGAAGGGCTCAGGCAAACAACACTATTACAGGCATTGAGATTAAAGGTATATCCCAGCCGATGTCGATTCTTCAATACGCCGACGACACCCATCTTTTCGGAAAAGCTACCACGCAAGAGGTGCTCGCCATCAAGGCAGTTCTTGGGTGCTTTCAAGGTTGGTTGGGGCTGAGGATAAACTTTAATAAGTCTAGCATCATTCCAGTTTCCGAACACTTATCGTTGGGGGCAAACGATATTTCCGAGATCCTTCGGTGCAAGCTGAGCGCATATCCAATCAAATATCTTGGAACGCCTATTAGACCGGGAGCTCTTTTGAAAGAAGATTGGCTCCCCGTCATAAGCAAGATTGAAAAAAAACTTTTTGGTTGGCAAAGTAGATTCCTTTCCCTAGGCGGTAGAATCATTTTACTGAATTCAGTCCTTTCAGCTATCCCGTTATACCTAATGTCGATTTACGAGTTACCGAAATGGGTTATACACAGGATCGACAAAATTAGAAGAAAATTTCTATGGAAGGGCACGGACGAGGGGAACAAAGGTTTCCCCCTGGTTAAATGGGGTAGAGTATGTAAGAGTAAGGAAAATGGAGGTCTGGGAATCATGAACTTAATAGACATGAACCAAGCGTTACTAAGCAAATGGTGGTGGAAGATCTCCTCAAAAAAGAAGGGTTGGTGGAGCTATTCATTCGCCCTGTTCCGCAAGAGAAAAAAATATAGATTTGGGGGGAGAAGCCCTTCAGCCAAGGTGTCAGTCCTATGGAAAGGAATAGCCAAACTCGGTGACATGTTTCACTCTCATACTAAATGTAGAGTGGGAAATGGTAAAAGCACTAGATTCTGAAAGGATAAATGGTGCGGGAAAACTACCCTGCAAAACAGATTCCCTCAGGCTGCAGCTGTAACGATAAACTTAGATCAATCCGTCGCAGAGGTTAGGAAAAATAGGTCCCTTAGCTTCGTGGTTTCTCCCAACCTCGACCAAGACAGTCTATCACAGTTCGAAGAACTCAATAAACTTATTACCGATGAAGGGGGTCAACTGAACGATCTAGACGATGAGAGACTGTGGATTACAGAAGCGTCAAATGTCTTCACTGTAGCCGCAATGTATAGGTGGATCAATGATGGCGGGACGAGATGTAAAGATCAGGCAGCGATTTGGGGAGCATATGTCCCGTTCAAAGTTAAAGTCTTCTGTTGGCTAGTACACAAAGATGCGATTTTGTCAAAAGTAAACCTGAGGAAAAGGAATATGCAAATTGATGTTAAGTGCGGGATATGTTTGCATCCAGAGGAAGATACGACCCATATACTTTTTCTATGCCCAAAAGCGAGGTTAACCTGGGAAGTAGTATGTAGAGGGTTCGGGGTTGATCGGACACCTAACTCTATATTAGACATTTGGGGGACCTTTAGAGAACGCCTAATTAGGTCAGGGGATAAAAAGACTTGGGATATAGCAGTAGCAGCATCTATGTGGAACCTATGGCTAGAAAGAAATGATTATATTTTCCGCAATATTTCTTTTACTATTCAGAATTCCATGCGTAAAATCTTTGTGTTGATTCATGATTGGGCAGGGATTCAAGAGGCTGCAAAGAAGAGGAGGATCATCGAGGCCGAATAGTCCAGGTCTTTTGTTTCGAGAGGCTGGTTGCGCTGTCATGCGAGGTGGATCAGTCACCTGTGGGTTAGGATACTGTTGTTTTCCTTTCATCTCGGGTTGGTCCGAGTTCTTTTGATGCTGCGAGCTGTTCGTTGCTTTTGCGGCTGTGGTGTTGTTGTTGTCTTTTAGCTTTGTTGTTGTGATTGTCCGTGTACTTTTGATGTTTCGTGTAGCCAGGTGCTCACGTGCTTTATTTCTGTTGTAATCCTTTGTTTCGTTATATCGTATTAATGGAACGATGACGTGAGTCATCTTTTATCAAAAAAACTTGCCCAATCCTTATCATCCAAGTTTCATATTACCAACGTTTTGAGCAAACGAATAATTAGTTAGATTAGTGAAGATACCCTAAAGATATGTCTAAATTATAAAGAAGTCTACTGATATGGGTAAAAATAGAGCTAAATCAGGACTGTTCAAATCGGGCACGGATCTTAAAGCTCCCAGGTGCAAAATGGTAATTTCAGCAGACACAGGCCCGACAAGATAAGCTGGGCCGTTCTCAAGCCCGGCAAACTGATCCAGCCTGTAATAGGGACTGTTACAACAGCACTACCACAAAGGAGTCCAGATTCGTCGAACCCAGTTGAAACCCCCATATTCTAGGGGGTAACTGATTCTATCCATCCATACGCAAGGGATGATCTGAAAACTCTATCTCTCCATCAAGAGAAGAGTCCAGTCCCGATCCCTTCACATGGATGGCATAACCGACTCTATCCGGGAAGTAGAGATTCATCCTCATCTCGAAACTGGTTCCTAAAGCGACCATATAAACCCTGTCCTCCCACCGTTGCAAGGTAATCAATTTTTTTTATACCAAAAGCTCTTTCATAATCATTCAGATTACTGACAAGAGCGTCGGAGGGTGCGTCGCCAGAATCAACCCCGGTGTCTAGCACTTTTTGCAGGCCATGCGGCAGCGGGAAACCAGTCAAATGCCGGTGAAGGTATTCAGGTTTGACTCATTCGATTTTCTAGGAACTCACAAATTCTATCTGTTTGCTCCCACATCGAAAAAAGTGGCAACAGATTGGCGCCGTCTGTGGGAAACGTCGAATAGCAATCTAGCCTTCTTCCTCCAGTTAAGACAGTCCCCAGTCATGCCTCCGAGGAAAGTAAGATCTACGGCCTCTAACCGTAGAGCAACTCCCGTACCTCCTCCACTACCACCGGAGGCTCCCCTCCAACCCGTCCAACCAGTCCAGCAACAAGGACAGCTTCCTCCTTAACCTGTCCAGACGCTGCAGCAGGGGCAGCCTCCTCTTCAAAATCTTCAACCCCAGCAGGCTCAACCCGGACCGCAAAATGCTGGCGTAGGGACCTCTCGTCCTAATCCCCAAAAGCAACCTCTCCACCGTGATCATGTCTCGGTGCACAACCCTTCCACCGACTGCATGGCATCCCATAACCCTAGGACGTCGGAAGATCTCCGCAACATCATCATCACCCGGCAGAGTGAGGAAGATCTTCGCCACCGCTTGGATGAGAGGCGGGCCCGTGAAGGGGGCTCCTGTCCAGAATGTCTAAGGGCTCAATCTCCCCGCAAACACGATCGCAGAAGGTCCGCTTCTCCCAGGAGGCGGAGGGAGTCCCCCCGACACCGTCAAAGGAGGGGTCGTTCTCCTGCTGGTCGACCAGCCCTAAGGGACCAGAATGCGCCCGTCACAAGGGCAGAGTTTCAAGACTTCCAAGCGACAGTCTTGCGGGCCCTCAATGCCGCCCCCAACAACAACAATAACGACCAGAGGCCACCTACTCCTGAGTCAGCTAGGAGCCACCGCCGTCGGTCCCCTAGTCCTCAGGGGGCTCCGAGCCATCGTCATCGCACTCCTAGTCCTCACCAGTCTCAAGCTACTATCGCCGTAGCCCCCGTCCCCCTTCATACGAAGATGAGTCCCGGGGCTCGGCGAGATACGATCGAAAGGAGGATGCCGTCTACTGCCGTCTCCACGAGATGGAGAGGCACCTCGGCCGGCTCGAGAGGGACGAGGAACAAAGGGGGATGACCTTCCGTCCAAGCAGACCTCCATTCTCCCGCACCATCATGGAGGCCCCTGCCCCAGCAAATTTCAAACCGCCACAGTTCGAGTCATACACGGGTGAGTCGGACCCTGTAGATCACATAGAGAGTTTCAAAACTCTCATGATGATCCATCAGGCCTCTGATGCCCTCCTCTGCAAGACCTTCCCGGCTGCTCTCAAAGGTCCTGCCCGAGAGTGGTACTCCCGACTCGCCCCGTCCTCTATCTTCTATTTTGACCAGTTCGAAACCCTCTTCATAACTCATTTCGTGAGCAGCCGCCGCTCCGAAAAGACGAGTATCTTGCTACTCTTCCTCAGTCAGAAGAAGGACGAGAAGCTAAGAGACTATGTCAAGCGGTTTACTGCGGAGGCCAGGTCCATCACCTCCCTCGATCAGTCGGTTGCTTCAGCCGCCTTCCAATCCAATGTCCTCAACTCCGACCTCAGGGCATCCTTGTCCAAGAAGCCCCCTCGGGACTTCTTAGAGCTCCTCCTCCGGAGCGAGAATTACATCTGAGCGGAGGAAGCTATCCACCGCCCCACCTTTGAAGGTTCGTCTTCTGGGAGCAAGTGGAAGACCGCAGAGGACGAAGGAGCTAAGAAGCTACAGAAGGACAACGGAGGCCAGCGTCGCCCTCCTCCCCGATTTGAGAGGTTCACTCCTCTCAACGCCAACGTCTCGGCTATCTTGATGAAGGTCGAGAAAGAAGGAATTCTCCCTCCTGACCCTAAGATGAACACTCCCGGGAAAAAGAGGGACAGGGAGAAGTGGTGCCGCGACCACCGCGACCACGGCCACGACACGAACGATTATCAAGTCTTGAAAGACAAAATTGAGGCCCTCATTCAGAGAGGGCAGCTCGGTAGATTCGTGAGGAAGGACCAGGCCGATCCTCTTCCGCCCCCAAGGGGGGCTAACAAGCGACCTGAAGGCACGAGGAGACCCCGGACTATGAACAGGAGCGCGTCCTGCACCTCATCCACGGAGGCCCTATGGGAGGAAATTCCAACTCCTCCCGAAAAGCCTTCATCTGGGAGGTGAACTCCGTACATGGTCATCCCCCTCCCAAGGGCCTCGGAGTCCCAGTCGCTTTTTCAGATGAAGACCTGGAGGGTGTCCGAACCCCCCACTGCGACGCGTTGGTTATCAACCTCCACATGGCCAACTTTAAGGTGCAGAGGGTCCTAGTGAATAATGGGAGTTCAGTCAACATCATTTTTTTGGAGGCCTTCCAAGGGCTCCAGTTATCAAGGGACCAGTTGAAGCCTGCCGGCTACACTCTCCATGGGTTCATGGGAGTGCCAGTAACGATCGAGGGTGTCATAACTCTCGATGTAACCGCTG
Organism: Hemerocallis citrina; assembly: GCA_017893485.1. Lineage (NCBI taxonomy): Eukaryota > Viridiplantae > Streptophyta > Magnoliopsida > Asparagales > Asphodelaceae > Hemerocallis > Hemerocallis citrina. The sequence goes on along the minus strand of CM030363.1, from coordinate 254,065,399 downwards.
GCAAAGCTCCTACTACCTGAACCAAGCCGATGGATTTCATGGTGGTTAACGTCAAAGCCGCCTATAATGTCATCCTGGGTCGACCAGACCTATCGGCTCTGCAAGCCATCCCCTTGGCTTATCACTTGAAGATGAAGTTCCCCACCATGGCGGGCGTGGGAGAAGAGCGGGGAAGCCAAAAAGCAGCCTGCAAATGCTATACGACCTCGATTGGAGGACCCGTCCTCTCTCTCGAAACTCTTGAGATTCCCCAGGGGAGCACCCCACCTATATCAGAGCCGGTCGACGAGTTGAAGGAGGTGGTCTTCTCAGAAGAGGATCCGACCCACAAGTTCTTGATAAGCAAATCCCTCCCCTCGGTCATTTGCTCCGACATAATCCAGTGCATAAAGGAAAATCGCGACCTCTTCGCTTGGACGGTAGCCGACATGTCGGGGATCTCCGAGGAGCTCCTCGTCCACTGTCTAAGTGTCGCATCGGGGGCTAGACCCGTCCAACAGAAGAGGTGCAAATTTGTCCCCGAGCGTCAACAAGCTATCAAGGAGGAGGTTGAGAAACTCCCCAAAGCTCGATTTATTTAGGAGGTCAACTACCCGGAGTGGCTCTCCAACTTCGTGATGGTCAAAAAGGCCAATGTGAGCTGGAGGATCTGCATTAACTTCACGGATCTGAACAAGGCATACCCCAAAGATCCGTTCCCGCTCCCCAGCATCGACACCTTGATCGACGCTACATCAGGCCATGAACTCCTGAGCTTCATGGACGCCTTCTCCGGGTATAACCAAATAAGAATGTTCCCCCCGGACATCCCGAAGACCTCCTTCGTCATGGATCAAGGTCTGTACTGCTACAGGATAATGCCCTTCGGGCTCAAAAATGCTGGTGCCACCTACTAACGCCTCGTCAATAAGATCTTCAAGGATCAAATTGGGAGGAATATGGAAGTCCATGTCGACGACATGTTGGTAAAGAGCATCAGTGGGTCTAACCACGTCACCGACCTCCAAGAAGCCTTCGACGTGCTAAGGAGGCACAATATGAGGCTGAATCCGAACAAATGTGCATTCAGAGTCTCATCGGGTAAGTTCTTAGGCTTCATGGTCAGCCAAAGGAGAATTGAGGCTAACCCCGAGAAGATCCAGGTCATACTTAACATGGCTCCCCCCTCCAACGTAAAAGAGGTGCAGAAGCTCACAGGATGCCTCGCAGCTATAGGGCGCTTCCTCTCCAAGTCAGTAGAGAAATGTCTCCCTTTCTTCAAAGCCCTCAGGGGGCTAAGGGTTTCGAGTGGGGGCGACAACAGCAGGATTCCTTTGACCAGCTCAAAGCGTACTTGGTTAACCCCCCATCTTCTCAGCAAGCCAAAATCTAGAGAGGTCCTCTACTTGTATCTCGCCGCTGCGGAGCAGACCCTCAGCGCTGTCCTAGTGAGGGAAGAAGATAAGGCACAAAAGCCTATCTATTACGTAAGCAAGGTCCTTAGAGACGCCGAGCTCTGTTATCCGAGGTTGGAGAAGATGGCCTATGCCCTGGTTATGGCGGCCCGAAAGCTTCGTTCCTACTTCCAATCACATTCGGTGGTCGTTCTCACCGACCAGCCGCTCAAACAGGTATTGCACAAGCCCGAGACCTCCAGGCATCTCATGAAGTGGTCGATCGAGTTGAGTCAACACGACATCTCCTATCAGCCTCGGACCGCTATCAAAGCTCAAGCCCTGGCCGAATTCATAATGGAGAGCATGATTCCCGAGGTCAGTCAAGCGACAAATGGACCCCCCATCTGGACAATGTATATAGATGGGTCCTCTTGCACCGAGGGGAGTGGAGCAGGAGTCATCCTGGTGGGCCCAGATGATTTCGTTCTCCAATACTCCCTCCGCATCAACTTCGGGGCCTCCAACAACGAAGCCGAGTACGAAGTCCCCCATAGCTGGTCGGTGCATGGCTCGCAAAGTGGGGGCAAAGCGTATCAGGATGTTCAGCGACTCCCAACTAGTGGTGAATTAAGTCTCGAGGGAATATGAGGCACGAGACGACCGTATGGCCAAGTACCTAGCCAGGGTCAAAAGTCTCATGGCTTCTTTTGAAGAAGCACAACTCCAGCGGATTCCCCGAGAGGAGAATTCCCAGGCTGACGCCCTCTCGAAGCTAGCCTCCTCCTCCCTTCAAGAGCTCGAGCAGACCATCCTGATCGAAGTTCTATTAAAGCCTAGTATCGAGGAGGAAGGCCCCGAGTCGATGGAATCACTACTGGTACAGCTTGAAGATAACTGGATGAGGCCTCTACTTGAGTTCCTCAAAGATGGAATCCTTCTCGAGGATCCCAAAGAAGCATGCAAAGTCTGAACAAGAGCAGAGCGGTACACTTTCATTGAGGGAATCTTGTACAAATGCTCCTACACCCAGGTAGATGGCCGACCCTACTTGAGGTGTCTCTCCACAGAAGAAGCCCAATATGCTTTGAAAGAAGTCCACGAGGGAATAGGCGGGGCCCACTCGAGAGCGAGGTCCCTCGCCCGCAAGTCTTGAACTACGGGTACTTCTGGCCTACCTTCCTCCGGGACGCCGAGCAACATATCCGGCAATGCGGCCCGTGCCAACAATTCTCAACTATCCGTCGCTTGTCGCAAGCTCGGCTTTCTTCCCTATCCAATCTGACCCCCTTTGCAATGTGGGGCATGGACTTGCTCAGGCCATTCCCGCCAGCTCCGGGCCAATTCAAGTTCCTCATCGTAGCGATCGACTACTTCTCCAAGTGGATTGAAGCCGAACCGCTAGCGACTATTACGGAGAACAGGGTGCAACGATTCTTCTGGAAGAACGTGGTCTACAGATTTGGCATACCCCAAGTCTTGATAACAAACAACGGAACACAATTTGCAGGGCAACATTCCGTTCTTTTTGTGAGGACCTCGGCATTCATCAACAATTCTCCTCGGTCTCCCACCCTCAGTCCAATGGTCAAGTAGAGAACGCCAACCGAAAAATTCTCTTTGGTCTCAAAAAGAGACTAAGTAAGTCAGCTAAAGGATTATGGGTAGAGTAGCTTCCTAATGTGCTTTGGAACTACCGCACTACCAAGAGAACCCCTACGGGAGAGTCACCTTTCAACCTCACCTACGGTTCGGAGGCCGTAATCCCTTTAGAAGTTGGTCTACCGTCCCCCCGCCTAATTGCATATAATGAAGAGCAAAACAGGAAGGAACTTCGCGCCAATCTGGACCTTGTTGAGGAGCTCCATGAGAGAGCCTCCATCCTCCAAGAGAATTATCGACGTAGGATCGAGCAATCCTACAACAAGAGGGTCCGCCCTACAAATCTCAAAGAGGGGGGACCTAGTACTCAAGAAATTGGCTATTTCGTTCCCCGACAAGAAGGGCAAGTTGGCACCCAATTGGGAAGGACCATACAAGATCTCCAAGGTTGTCTACCACGGTGCGTATCAACTCGAAGACCTAGAGGGCAAGAGGGTACCAAGAACTTGGAACGCCGACCATCTGTTAAAGTACCAAAAGGTTGTCTAAACACCGTACCAAGCAACTTCTCCAAGAGCGTGCTCCTTAGTTCTTCTGAAAGCATGTTAGCTCCTTTCTTTTATCAAATATAATAAAGGCCCGCATCTCTGTGGCATCCACCTAGTTTTTCTTTCAATAAAACTCAGCTTGCCTTTCTCAAAAGTCATTCCGTTACCCTCAAACATATCCACTCGAATCTCGACTCAATTACAACAAGCTAGTTCGGAGTCCAAACTCCAACAACTGGTGGATACCCAAACAACAAGTTCGGAGTCCAACACTTGATTCGATTCCGCTTCGACTACTCGCTTACAAGCGAGTATGCAGTGGTTCACCATTCGGAACTACTCCCACAACTGTTGATGAATCTCAAACGACAAGTTTGGAGTCCAACACTTGGTTCGATTCTGCTTTAACTACTCGCTTATAAGCGAGTACGAAGTAGTTCACCATTCGGAATTGCTCCTGCAACTAGTTGAAACACCCCAACGACGAGTTCGGAGTCCAGCACTTGGTTCGACGTTGCCTTAGCCGCTCACAAACAAGCAAGTGCGGGGCATCTCACCATTCGGAATTGCTCCCACAACCGTTGATAAATCTTAAACAGCTGGTTCGGAGTTCACAATCAGGGCTCGAAATTGCCCTCACAACTTGCAAGAATGTGGGTTCGGGGCTCGAACACGACCATTCGAACTACTCCCAAAACTGGTTGATTCCAACAAGTAGGTTCGAACACTGGCTCTTTTCCAGGGCTATCCTCAAGGCCTAATTCACCTTTGTAGCTGCTCGTGCGGCTCGACAATCCTCATCAGTGAGCTCTGTGATCAGTTCCTCTCCCGAGCCAAACCAACAACTTCTTCACTCCAAGTAAGGGTGTTGGAGCCTAGCTCGTCCTAGAGGATCTCCCGCAACTAGTTCACCTTCAAGAATTTGATATGGTACCCGACTCACTCATCGAGTTGCCTCTACAAGCGTGCTGGGCTCAAACATCAAGTTTGGAGGCCAACTCCATCCGAAAGTTGCTTCTACAAGCCTACCGGGTCCAAACGGTAGGTCGACACTAACCCCCTCTTCGGATTGCTTCTACAAACTTGTCAGACTCAAACGACAAGCTCGACGCCCAACTGTCTCCTAGATCCTGGTGAAGCTCTTCGCCCCACTCGCCTCCCGAGCGGCCTTCTCCTCAGTAAGTTCGGAGCCAAAACTCTTCCCTAGAGTTGCTCCTCAAACTTGTCTCCCGAATGGCTCTCTCCTAGAGCCTGGTGATGCTCTTCGCTCCGCTCGCCTCCCGACTGGCCTTCTCCTCAGCAAGTCCGGAGACCAAGGCTCTCCTTCTCTGATTCCCGGACACCGAGACATTGTGAGCCAGTTTCGACCCTAAAGATGGACGATTCGTTAAACCAAATCTAAACGAAAGTTGTAGATCTTAGTCTCCTCTTCGAAATGAGTGGTCATATGCCTCAATCGGAGTTTCGTAGCACCGGGAAAATCAGTTGGAGTGCAGCTGCTCAAGAAAGAAAAAAAGAAGAAAAAAAGAGTCAGGTTGACCGGTCAACGCCACGTCAACGCGTTGACCAGTCAACGCAGACATGGGAGCACCCGGTCGCCTGCTCGCTCACGTGCGGAGTGCCAGCATGTCAGTGGGCCTCGCCGCCACAGGCGCTGAACCCCTGGGCGCGCCCATGTGATAATGCCCCCCCTGCTGTCTTCTGCTCAAGAGCTGCCGCGTGGCAGCGCACCCACGCCCACAGTGCCTGCTCGCCCACGTGCAGGGTGCCAGCATGGCGCTGGGTCCCGCCTGACCCCGCTGCTCCCTTCCGCTGATCGATCGACATGTGGCGATGGGCCCCACTTCTGACCATCCGCTGCTTCTGATCGCACCCGCGTGGCCCCGCTTTTGTTGACCCTCCACTCAAACATCGCCACGTGGCACGGGCCCCGCTCCTCCTACCCATGCAAAACCGGGGAGAGTGCAAACCGAGTATAGTACTTGCTTTGACTATTTGTGACCTATGGATCTCTCCAAAAAGCGTGCTTCTCCCAATCAACAACCCAGATTAATTCAGGTATTATTTATTATTTAAATTTATTTTCTTATTAATAAATTTCAGAAAAATAATTAAAAAATCTGAAAAATAATATTAAATTCGGAAAAAATATTTAAAATTTCTGAAAAAATACTTAAAAATTCAGAATACTATTTTTAAATTCTGAAAAATAATTATTATTTTAGAAAAATTATTTTAAAATTCCGGAAAATAATATTAAATTCGGATTAATTAATTAAAAAACCTGAAAAATATTTTTTAATTCTGAAAAAAAAAGATAAAAATTCAGAATATTATTTTAAATTCTGAAAAATAATTATTATTTTAGAAAAAATATTTTAAAATTCCAAAAATTCAGAAAAATCTTAAAAAATCACTAAAAATACAGAAAATTCTAAAAATAATTTTGGGTTTTTTACAAGCTCAGAATAACACCGTTATACCTCGAGCAAGATCCAAACTCTCCCGAGAACTCCGATAAACTCTATAAACCATTGAAAACGGGCGAACTACTCCTCAAAGGCTGTAAAACTCAGTTTTCAGGAGTGGGAGGGCTCATGATATGGGTAAAAATAGAGCTAAATCGCGACCGTTCAAATCGGGCATGGATCTTAAAGCTCCCAGGGGCAAAACATGAATTTCGGCATACACAAGCCCGACAAGATAAGCTGGGCCGTTCTCAAGCCCGACAAACTGATCCAGCCTGCAATAGGGATTGTTACAATAGCCCTACCACAAAGGAGTCCAGATTCGTCGAACCCAGTTGAAACTCCCATATTCTAGGGGGTAACTGATTCTATCCATCCATATGCAATGGAGGATATGAAAACTCTATCTCTCCATCAAGAGAAGAGTCCAGTCCGATCCCTTCGCATAGATGGCATAACCGACTCTATCCTATCACCGGAAAGTAGAGATTCATCCTCATCTCGAAACTGGTTCCTAAAGCGACCATATAAACCTTCTCCTCCCATCGTTGCAAGGTAATCAATTTTTCTATACCAAAAGCTCTTTCATAATCATTCAGATAACTGACAAGAACGTCGGAGGGTGCGTCGCCGGAATCAGCCCTGGTGTCTTGTACTTTTCGCAGGTCACGACAGCAGCAGGAAACCAGTCAAACGCCGGTGAAGGTATTCAGGTTTAACTCATTTGATTTCCTACAAACTCACAAATTTTATTTATTTGCTCCCACACCGAAAAAAGCAACAACATCTACAGCTAATCTAATTAACTGACCAACATAAGGGTCTGGATCATACTTAGCAATGCCAAAGAATATAAAGAAGTAAATATCCAATGGCACTTCCAGGAAGAGCTTGTTGAGAGTGGAAATCTACAGGTGGTAGTGGCCTGTTCCAAACATTTGTATCAGAATAAGAAGCAAATATTTAGAAAACTTACTCCATGAAGGAGAATGGAAAGGAAGGCCTCGATGAATCTTTATATCGTCAGATTACTCAGACCCATTTGGGGTATGGGTGTCACTGCGACGGTGAGATTTGATTGAGGGGGAAAAGGAAGTCAAAGGCTGAACAATTTGATAGAGGGAGAAAAGGGAAGTAGAAAGTTACACCAAGTTGTCTTCGTTTATTGGTAAATACCGGTAGTTATCCAATAAAAGGGTTGTCTAGAAACCCATGTGTAGATAGAAAGTGGATAAACCATCTTATGCTAAAAAAATTCATTTTGTTTTGACTATTTTTGTATTTCTATTTAAATTGAATTATTTCATTACTTTTTAAGGGAAAACCAGAGACAAAGTAAGTAAACATATAATATCTTATGTTGAATTCAATAAACTATACTATCCTACATTTAGCGTAACTTAAGATAGCAAGTACTCGGACAGAAAGGTAATATACTTTGTCTTCCCACATGTAGTCATCAACTTTCAAACTTTCACTCTTACTTAGCGTCTAGAACAAAATTACCTTTTGCAGACATAGTCCCTCCTGTGACACAACCAGCAACAACGGTATTTGTGATATCATGTTTCGCATGTGCCTAAAGAAACACATGTCCCGTCAAATGGAAATGAAATCTAGCTACGAAATGACTCATGTTGAAGTGTGTTCTTTTTTATTTATTAACATACCTTCTCTACTACGCATTCAGCAGCTGAGTAAACCAAGGCCATTACTGCAAATGCCTTTGCCGAACCAAAGCTTCTCCTTCCCATCTGCTTTGCAGTATATATAAATTGGTGCCTCGCAGTCATTTTTTCTTGCATCAAAGGATTATCGACGGCCCCAAGAAACGCACCCACAAATAGGCCAAGCCCGCCTACTAGAAAATCCACATCAATAGTAGATTTTGAGATAATTCATATGAAACTTAAAAGCATTTTTGAATGAAAAGAAGGTTAAAAAAATGAGTAGAAGAGGATGTAAAAAAAGGGAGGAAAAAAAAACTATTTGATGAAGTTGAAATATCTTCTTTAGCAGGAGTACATTCAGCACAACAATAACAAACGTTATACTGTAACCAAATTTGCTAGAGAAGGCAATGGATAATAGCAACTTCAAGATTTTTTCAATGAAATAAGAAAAGATGGCTGAAAATTAACCCTTGATGGGCATTACTCAGTATATACATAACACGGTTGAGTAGAAAGCTACGTAGCATGGATACGGCCATGGAACACAAACAACATAATGTAGATAACACAACCTGACATCTCTCAAAATTATAGGGTACAGGAACACAAATGTAAGATGTGTACAATGTCCATTTATTTCTCTTTAATTTTTCTTTAACAGAAGTTAACCACATAAGCTTTTGGCCATATGTATCCATAAATGGATTTGATATAGCAAGCTTGGATTGTATAGGATTTAGGCCCAATTACTAAAAGCTAGATCATTACTCATTAAACTATAATCATGGTCAGTTGTTTGAATTAATAGCAAATAGTCATTGATAGCCTTAATGGGGTGTGTCTTATGCAGATTGGAAGGGCAAATACTTTCATTCGCTCGTGCATAATCTTGTTTGGCTAAATGCGAAGGAATGAGGTATTCCATGGAATTCATGTTCCCTCGACTGAATGAAATATCATTTCCCCAAAAAATTGTGCAAATATTGGATCCCCCCAATCAAGGTTACATTGAGAATAGAAACATCCACATTTCCTTGTCGATTACCTTGTTTACCTAAACACAGCAATGTGGTATTCTCGAGAGTCCTAATTCCCACTGTCACGTACTTAGGAATACTTGCATTCCCAGGAATCCTCCATTCCACATATCAATCACCTTTTGAAAATTTATAATCCCAATCTAACGTTATACATCTCATACTCCAATCATCTTTCATGTTTCCCTCACTTACACACCTCTGGTAGGTCTCCACTCATATTAAGAATGACACTATGAGAAATGTTACTAAGGCAAGTAGCCCATCGGTGTTGGAAATGTCACCAAGCCAGGCTTTGACCCAAAAGAAAATAAACGATGTACCAGGGACACGTTGAACAAATTTCGTATTAAATATGGGTGGCATAGACAAGGAATTCATTTTGAAGCATTAGTGAAACATATGTAGAACAAATATTGTGAAAGCCACGACAAACAACATGGATAATGACAGTTGAAAAAGGACGCACCCATACACGATTACACATTTGTGTGATCCTTGGTGTGTTTTCAAGCAATGTAGACTTACAAGCTTGTTTTTAGTCAAACAACTTTTATCAGGTGCAAGTTTCACGAGGAATTAGAGCCTAAAGACTTGAAGAATTAGTGAGAAACAAAATGTTTATTTTAGCCCGTTCCATAGTTTCCTCTTTTCTATGTAATCTTTGAACAACTATTCAGTCTATTCATTAATTTCTTTTCCTATGTGTCATGCCTAAATTGCGAGATGCTATTGCCCAAACGTCGCTTCGCTTCACTCCCTATCGGCGAAACAACATAACTTTGTAAGTTGATTAATAATGTGTCTACTCATTTTAATAATTTTAGAAAACTATGCATGTCTAATAATTTTAATAAACTTGTAGTTTTCAAATATGGTACATTCATATGAAATTATATCGATTATAGACAAGCTTTTTTTATTTCCCCCCTCATTCTTACTTCATCGTATATCGAGTACAGAAATTCAAATTGCAAGTTGGATGACTTGTGTATTAGAAAAACCCAGAGTATTTTTTTTGTGGATAAAAAGATGACTGAGTCATCGCTTCATTAAAGAGTAATTAACGAAACAGAAGATACAGATACAAAGTCAGCCCGAAGGCGAGCAACATCAAAAGACATCTGACTAAAAAACCCCAGTCAGATAACGTCGCAAAGCACCCAAATAGAAATACATGAACGAAGCCAAAAGAAACAGTTGGGCGGTCTTAGAGAACTAGCGACTCGTCCCTTGCTTGTGAGCTACTCCTCCTCCTCTCCCAAGCGCATCTTCTTCCTGAATTTGATATTCCCTGTCCATTCAAAACAACATAAGTGAATTTTGTGTATGAGAAAGGAAAGTCTTTGGGACACACTTTCAAAACAGAAGTCGTTACGGTCTAGCCATAGGTTCCACATGATAGAAGCAGCCACCATATCCCACTCTAATCTAACCTCCTTTCTAATCCTGTTCGATCTAATGTCCCCCCAAACCTCAGCACTAGACCCTGGACACCGTAATACCCCGTACGACTGGCCTAATTTCTCCCAAACCCACGTCGCTCTATGACACTTGAACAGGATGTGATTAGTATCTTCTTCGCAATTAAGACATCTATGACACATCGCGTCATCCAATTTACCCCGCTTCATCAAATTAGCCTTCGACAGAATCGCATCATTATCCACTAGCCAAAGAAATACTTGAACTCTGGAAGGGACGGAGGAGGCCCATATCACATCTGAAACTCCGTTTCTAATCCCTCCATCATTTAACCACTTGTATAATGAGGAGACCGAGAATTTACGATTTGCCTCCAGAGTCCACCCTCTCTCGTCTTCCGTCTGATGAGTGTACTTTCCTTCTATGCGAATGAAATTGTTGACCAATTGAAGTTGACAAATGGACTCTTGATCCAGCACATTCTTGACTTCTAATCTCAACCTGTTGTTCTTCCAAACGTCGCTCACCAGGGTGTCATTGTTGAGAACTGCCTCTGAAGCTGAGGAAAACATGCTCATAAGGGAGTTATTACCGCACCATTTGTCCTTCCAAAATCTTGTATTCTTGCCATTCTTAACCCTACAAAGAGTGTTGCTATGAAAAACTTCGCCCGTCTTGTAAACTCCTTTCCATAAAAATGACTTCCTACTATGGACACCTATTCCCCCGTATCTGAACTTCTTCCTTGTTCTATAATTAGTAAGGGACTTACACCACCAATTGTTGCGTCGATTAGCCAGCTTCCACCACCACTTACTGAGAAGGGCCCTGTTCATATCCCTAAGGTTAATGATTCCTAATCCGCCAAACTCTTTCCTTTTGCAGACCCTCCCCCAACTAATGAGGTGGATCCCTTTACCTCCCTCGTTAGCTCCCTTCCACAAAAATCTCCTTCTACAGTGATCTATCTTGTGAATAACCCAAGCCGGAAGTTCATAAATGGACATGAGGTAGATAGGGATGCTGTTGATAACGGAATTGAGTAATGTGATCCTGCCTCCCAGAGTTAACGATTTCCCTTTCCATCCAGCTAGTCTTCTTTGGATCCTATCAATTAGTGGTTGCCAATCTTCCCTATAGAGCTTCCCTGGCCTGATAGGGATGCCTAGATATGTCAGTGGAAACTCTCCCTTATTGCAGCCTAGCATTTGCTGGATCGATGAAATGGGAGTGGAGCATTTTTCACTAAGCTGGATGACACAACTCTTATTGAAGTTGACCTTCATACCCGACCATGCCTCGAAGCACTTCAAGACCGTTCCCATAGCTATGATGTCCTCCTTTGAAGCCGAACCAAACAGTAGAGTGTCATCTGCATACTGAAGGATAGAGATTGGCTCAGAGAAACCTTTCAGATTAATGCCGAATGCAGTCTTCTCCTTTTTGCCGTTAGCTATCATCTCTGCCAGCCCATCTGCGACAATAGCAAATAGCATCGACGACAAAGGATCCCCTTGTCGAAGACCTCTTTTGCATCTAATTTCTTTCCCTTGAGCTTCATTAACAATAAGGAACGATTTACCTCCTCTGATGCACTGAGATATCCACTTCCTCCACCTATCCCCAAATCCTTTAAGGAGCAAAAACTCATCTACAGCGTCCCATTCAACCGAGTCGTATGCCTTTTGAAAGTCTACTTTAAACAGGAAGCCGTCCGTTTTGTCCTTTGTGCCTCTGAAAATAATTTCATGGGCCGAGGCGACACTATCCATAATGTCTCTTTCCTTAACAAATCCGCTTTGAGAGTCCCTAACGATCTCCTTTAAATGAGGGCTCAATCTATTCGCCAACACTTTGGTGATAATCTTAAATGAACCATTGAGTAGGCTGATGGGTCTCAGGTCTCCAACCTCTTTAATCTCTTGTTTCTTGGGGATGAGAACGATATTCGCATAATTTAATCTATCTAAATCCGCCTCCCCCTTGTAAAAATCTACGACGATATGCATGAAATCCTCTCTGATGATTTTCCAATAGATCTTGTAAAAGAATAAAGGGAAACCGTCAGGACCTGGCGCCTTTTCCAACCCCAGATTCTTGATCGCCAAAACAACTTCCTCTTCACTTATACTATTTTCGATGTTATCAGAACCATTGAGCCTAGAATCCATCCACATGTTTTGATTGAACAAACTCCTATGCTCCCTTCTTGTGCCCAGAAGCTCCTTGTATGTCTCGTTAATGTGGTGCGTGATTCTTTCCTCGCTTTCGCACCAAACTCCGTTCACCTTTAGCCCAGATATATGATTGGATCTTCTTCTTCCGTTAGCAATCCTATGAAAGAACTTAGTGTTAGCATCTCCTTCCTTCAGCCACTGGATTCTGGAGCGTTGCCTCCAATAGCTTTCCTCCATCCTTTCCAATTGTATGATGTCTTGCCTATTCCTATAAAGCTCGTCGAATTCGGCCTCTATTAAGTCTCTTTCCTCCTCTATAAGCTCTAATTGCTCTATCTTCTCCCCTATAGCTTCTTTGGTTCTTTGGTTCTTTGGTTGTGGCCGAACTCCGCCCTGGACCACTGTTTCAGCTTTATTCTTAGTCTCCTTATCTTTTCAATCCAGCACCCTACCGAAGAGCAAGAGGAAGTAGGCGCATTCCAACTTTCCTCAATAATCTTCTGAGTTCCTTCACACAACGTCCATGACTTTTCAAATCTAAATTGATATCTATTTTTTGTGACACCCTCTCCGCAATCCAAGGCGAGAGGGGTGTGATCTGAGGTGAATCTAGTCAATGCTCTTGCCTTAGCTAATGGGAATTTGTCTTCCCATTCAGTGAACACCAAAATTCTGTCTAATTTTGCCAAAGTAGGGACAGCTTGTAAATTCGACCAAGTAAATTTCCTATTCGAAGACTCGATTTCCACTAAATCTAAACCGTTGATTAACGCGTTGAACTGCTCCCTATCTCCCCTAGAGGCACCTCTCCCAAGATGTTTGAATTGAAATCTAGTAATGTTAAAGTCTCCCCCTACCACCCACGGACCCTTGCATCTACCTCTAATGGACCTAAGCTCATCCCAGAACAGGCTCCTATGAGTCGACTCATAAGGGCCATACACAGACGTAACCGAATGAATCCAACTATCTGCTATTCTTCTAATAGTAATCGTTACCGAAAACGTCCCCGCAATGTCGTCTATAATCTCACACTCTAGGATCTACCCCAATAGCTATACCTCCTGAAAAGCCTCTCGAAGCTTTAAATCTCCACTCAAAGGATCCTATACCCTTAATATTCTAAAACTCTTCCGTGGTAGGAGATTCAACCCTAGTTTCCTGAAATGCGCAAATGGTCGGTTTGAACCTAATAATAGTGTCACTAACGAGTCTCTTTTTTGATTTCTGCCTCATCCCCTGACATTCCAAAAGATGTATAACATGGATAAATATTATCTCAAACACCTATACCCTAGACACCAACGCAGCCCCCTCATTATTCTAAACCCAGAGTATTTTAGGCTTTAACTCTAACATCAAATTTCACACCAAAATTAGAAAACCCGCATTTTAAAATAAAAAAAGATGAGATTTTTACAGCATAAACATGAAATTAGGAGAGATCGAGAGATACCCATGATCCCACTTACTGTGCTACGAACTGCACAGTTGTTCCAAATATCTTGGCCTCGGATTTCCTCGATTGTTGGTAGCCTTATGGACTCCACTGTACCTTGATTCTTCGCCATTGCTATATAATTTCAAAAAGTCATATTTGATTATCAACAAAATTTGCAAGAAGAAGGAAGACGAGCGAGGTAAAAAATTACAATTTTTTTTTAAAATAAACTTGGAGAATAAGCAAAAATTGCAACTTTTTTCTAAATTTTGAGTAGAGAAACCGGTCGGGTTAGCTGGATTGGGTTCTGGGTTTTTGACCATATTGGGCCTGGGCTTTTTTTTTGGCATTATACTAACTCATATTTTAGTCAAATTATAAAATATCCCTAATCTCTAATCTCTAATCTCTAATATTATAATGAGAGAGTTGGGGTTATCATTTGTAGACAGATAAATTTGTGCATTGTCCTTGTATATAATAAATAAGGTCTCAGGTTCAAAGTCACATTACGTCGAAATTTTAACTTTAAAAAAATATATTTATTAAAACGCACCTCACACGTGTAAATTACTAGCTGTAGCTGAACGAATATTTCCATGCCTACAAAAAAAAAAAGTCCTTCAAATTATGTTCAATCGTTTGAACTTAATCTTGCTCTCAAATGAGCTGATGTGGTCCTAGTGTCCACTTAATCAATTGAATATCAGACTATGTCTAATAATAGAAATTCTATTCCTATTATTAGGTCGAGCGCTCAGATCCGAGCCAAAAATAATTCTCACCTTTTTGTCTCTTCGAAAGCCTCTCTAGCGGCGCAAGTTCAGAATTTAGAAATTCCTCCTTTCGATCCTGAAAATCAGACCCTTACATCCTTTAGCTCGGTTTATCAGGTTCATTTTGATTCCTTATCTAACTCGGAAATGCTCCATTTGGCTTTGGAAATGGGTTTTATTTTTTATCAATCCTGTCTTGAGGATGTGGATTTTATTCGTAATTTAGAATTAGTGCATGCCCGTGAGTTCAACTCTGCTTATGATTAGTGTGTCATGGAATATCAGGGAGCTTGGCAGCGCCCCGAAACAACACGCCGTGTATCAATTAATTGCTTTGTCCCAATGTGATTTGATTACCATTGTGGAATTTAAACTTCACTCTATCTCTCCTTCCACTCTTAGAGCTATCGGTGGGTCAATGATCTCCAAATGGATCTCGTTAGATTCGATTAATGCTCGGGGAGGAATCCTCTTTGGATTCAAAGAGGTTGTTTTCAATATTGTCTCTGTTCGTCGCCTTCAGTTTTTCCTGGTTGTTTGTCTTCATTGTTTAGAATTCAACTGTGATCTTACTGTTGTTTTTGTATACGGTCCTAGCTCCTTTGATCGTCGTCAGTCTTTTTGGGCAGAATTCGACCCATTTATCGGGTCGATTCAGGGATACTGGATTTTCTACGGTGAATTTAATGTTACTAAATTTGCCCATGAAAGGATAGGTAATCCTTCTGCATTAAATAGTTCTCTTCATTTCAACGATTGTATTCACGATCTTGATCTTGTTGATATACCTATTAACGGTAGATCTTTTACTTGGTCGAATATGCGATTAGTTCCTTCTTTGGCTAAGCTTGACCGTTACCTGGTGTCTCAACCATGGATAACCTTCTTACAAAATACTTTCACTCAAGCTTTACCTAATCCATGTTCGGATCATGTTCCCATCATACTTCACTCTAATTATTTCTTTCCTAAACATCGGAAATTTTGTTTTGAAAATTTTTGGTTAGAAGACCAAATTTTTGTTAATCTTATTTCCAATTGCCTTACCAGTGTGGTGGGTTCCCACGGCCTAGGTCAGATTCTACTCAAACTGTGTGCGATTAAGCACAGGTGTAGAATTTGGCACAATGAGAGATTTGGTCACTCTCAAGGCCTTAAAAACTATATCCTTTCTTCTATCAATTCCATTGATTCTCTTGAAGAATCCAGTCCCATTTCTGACACCCTTAGGCTCCATAGGAATGTTTGCAAGCATGATTATGCTAAGCTTTTGCGTCTCGGTCATTTAAAGTGGGTTCAACGTGCTAAGGCACGTTGACTCAAGGATGGGGACTCTAATACTTCTTTCTTCCACAATTTTGCCTTTCATCTTAGACGATGCAATCATTTCTCTTCTATTTTAGTTTACAACGTAGATGTTAACTTCGATTCAAACTTTCTTTTAGCCTTTTCATCCTTTTATAAGGCCCTTCTGGGAACGCCGGGCAACCGCTCCATCCAACTTGATTGGAATCACCTCTATGGTGATGTAAATCTTGATCTTTCCAGTCTCGATGCTCTGAAAGAGATTAAATCAGCAGTTTTTGCGATGAACAGCGAGTTCGCTCCTGGTCCGGATGGATTCCCTTCATTCTTCTTCCAAAAATTCTGGGAGATTCTAAAAGATGATTTATTTGACATGTTCACCGAACATCATGGTGAATTCTCTTTTGATCGTATTAACTATGCTCATATTGTGCTTATTCCCAAAATCATTGGTGCCAACAAAGTGTCTGCTGTCCGACCGATTAGCCTTCTTAATACTATTTTCAAAATTATCATGAAAGTTCTCTCAGCTCGTCTTAGCCTGGTCATTCTTCTCTCATTGATCCGGCCCAATTCGGCTTTGTGTGGCTTGTGCACAGGAGATTATCTCTGGTTGCCACAATTCTGGTTCGGAGGGTATCCTCTTAAAACTAGACTTTGAAAAAGATTACGACAAAGTTAACTGGGAGTTCCTCTTTGATATTTTGCGTCACTGTGGCTTTGGGCCCAGATGGATTGCCTGGATTAAATCAAGTCTCTTTTCTGGTACTTCTTCCATTCTCATTAATGGTTCTGAAGTTAGTAAATTTAAGTGCAAGCGGGTCTCCATCAGGGAGATCCTCTCTCCCCTCTCCTATTTTCTCTAGTTTCTGATGTCTTTAGTCGGATCCTTCTGAAAGCTTGGAATGCCAATTATATCAAAAGATTAGGAGGATTCCACGGCTTTAGAAGTGTTCTTAACCTTCAATATGCTGATGATACCATTTTTTTTTTCCAAAGCTAATGGTGTAGCTCTGCGGATCCTGAAGCTTCTGCTGTATCTTTTTGAATTGGCCTCTGAGCTTTCTATTAATTTTAATAAGACTTCCGTCCTTTGGTTAGGTGGATACCCCAACCGTCAGGCTGAGATCGCTTAATTTTTTATTTGTGCCTCTTCTTCCTTTTCTATCCATTATCTCGGAATACCCTTGCGATGGGGTAATCTCCATGCGGCAGACTGGATGCCTATGATTGATAAATTTGAAGCTAAACTCAACTCTTGGTCTGGTAGACTCCTCTCACGTGGTTGAAGACTTATTCTTATTAATTCGGTTCTTTCGTCCCTTCCCCTTTATATGATGTCCTTTTTCTACGTTCTGTCCCGGGTTATTAAGAAAATTGACAATATTAGAAGAAATTTCTTCTGGTCAGGCTCTGCTAATTATAGATCCGGTAAACATCTCTGTAATTGGATGACGGTTTGTAAATCAAAGAAGGATGGTGGCCTTGGAGTCCTTAACCTTAGGAGCCAAAACTTGGCTCTCTTAGGGAAGTGGCTTTGGCGTATTCTGAAGGACGATTCGTCCTCCTGGGCTCGTATGATCATTCATAAATATCACTCTCATCACAAAATCTGGAATCTTGTTTCTAATCTTTCTCCGTCGGCTTCCCCCTTTTGGAAAGGAGTGTGGAAAGCGGTTGAACCTTTCCGCTGTGGTTTATTTAAGTTATGTTCTGATAGTTTAAAACCAAATTCTAGTCCGATTTATGGATCAGCAACTATAAGATTGCGTCACTCTTTCCAGATTTGTTCTGTCTCGCATCCAATCCTAACGCCTCTGTTGCGGACTATGTTGAGGGTGTTCACAGCCACTTTGAATGGTTGATTCCATTAAGAAGGGTCCCCCCCCCTCCTGCGATTTCGAACTATGTCCTCCTTCCTTCTGATTTACAATCTTATTCTTGGAACCCCTACGAAGATGTTTCCTGGAGATGGACGTTCTATGGATCTTTCACTGTTAAATCTTTTTACTCCTTCCATAACCACGGGGGAGTTTCTTCTTCTTCGGCTAAGATTATTTGGAGTTGTAATGCTCCCCTTAAAGTGAAGATTCATGTATGGCTAACCATACAAGACAAACTATTGACTGTCGATAAACTCAATAAGATGAATTTAGCTTAGGGCAGCAGTGTTCTTTCTGCCTGTCGCACAATGAGAATTCTGATCACTTATTCTTACAATGCTCTTTTTTAACCCCTTTATGGTCGATTTGCTTAAACGCTTGGCATGTCCTTTCCCGTCCAAACTTTATATTTTCTTGGTGGACCTCTTGGAGGAGCCTCAATGTCAGCCGTTTGGTGCTCAAATCTTGGGATTTGACCATGATGGCCTGGACTTGGATTATTTTGACCGAAAGGAATAATCACATTTTTAATAATACCTCTCGGTACATCCATTTTCTCATTGATGATCTCCTTCACTTTACCAAGTTCTGGTCCTCTACGTTATCTCAAAAAAATATTTATAATCTGCACCTTCATAATTTAGAGGTGGCGGCTGCTATTTTCTTCCAAAATACTTACTTACCTCCATAAGTGTTATGCAGTTATTATTCTGAGTGTTGTTATCTGAATCTATTGCAGTAATATTGTTGTTGGTGGTCTGCTTTTTAGACCCATTTTGTTTTAATTGAGGTGGCTGCGGTTTTATTTCAATTACTACTTACTTCCATGAGTTCTATTCACTTCTTTTTTGTTTCATGTTCACTTCTTCAACTGCAGAGCTGATTTTGGTGTTGATCTCGCTTGTGCCCCAAGCAATTTCCATCTCAGGTTGCTGTTTTGGTGGTTGGATTGTATCAGGGTGTTTACTTGATATTGGCTCTTTATTTTGGTGTTGCTGGTATGAGATGGCTATAAGATTTTCCCCTCCCTTGTTAAGATTGTTTTTATTATTGTTCTAAGCTAACTGTTGTTAAGTCTACCTTTCTTGCTCTAAATTATTTCTATTTTAATCTATTTTGGTAGCCCCCTTCGATGGGACTATTAGTATCTTGCTTCTAAACTATCTGTTATTAGGTAAACTCTCTTGTTCTTAATACTTCCTGTTGTTCACGAATTTGGTGAGATTATGCATGCTTTGTCTCTTAGGATTATAGGCTTTTCCCTTCTCTTGTTTGTCTTCCCTGTGTGGCAGACCATGTTTGTATTTTCGGGCTCGATCATGTAATACCCCGTAATTTCGAATATATATATATATATATATATATATATATATATATATATATATATATATGAGTAAGTCTATTAAGAGCTGGGAAGCTGGGCTCCTTATCGGGAGCTGGAGATCTCAGCCATCCGATCGATCTTGATCGCGATCGGACGGCTAAGATCTATTTCCGCTTATCTTCAGATAAGGTGAGGGGTAAAAGTGGTATACTCAATCGATTGAGTATACCCCTTATCTCTTATCTTCGACAGCTCTCTTCTCTCCCGCTCTCTATCGTTCCAAACCCTAATATCTTCTCCCGCTCTCTCTCCCGCTCTCGAAGATCGCCCCGCTCTCTTCACAACCCTAATCGCTATCATCTCTTCTCTTCTCACGCTCTCAGTCCCGATCTCCATCTTCGAAACCCTAATCCACCTCTCTTCGAAACCCTAATCGAAGATAGCGAAGTCGAGCTCTTCTCTCCCACTCTCTTTCTTCGTCACCTGTGTAAACCCAACTCCACCATCGATCGGATCTCCAGTCGCTTATCTTCAGATCTGTCGAGGGGTAAAAGGGGTATAATCGATCAGACCCCATCGGCCTTGTCGTCGCAGCACCAAAGAAGAGCACTTACAAGTTCGTTCTCTCTCTCCAACGGAAAACCCAAACTGCGACAAGGGTTTCGATTTCTCATCTTGAATTCAAATTTTATTTCCTTTATAAATGCTTCTAGTTTGTTGTTATATTTTTAGCGCTTAAATTATGCTTTGATAATATTCGCACTAGTATTCGTACTAGTACATTTAGAATAGCAAATAATATTCGTACTAGTATATGGAATTTTAAGATGTGGACATGACACATGCATATAAGCACACAAAATTCATGTAATATGTAGTCTAGTTTTTGTTTCTTTCGAGATTTGCTTCAATCACTGCTAATAGGACATGACACATGCATATAAGCACCCAAATTCCATGTAAAATCCATGTAAGAAGCTGAAGGTTGCTTGCCATTTAACTATGGATGTTTCTCCCCAAAAAGAAAAAAAATTAACTGTCTAAAATCTGTACATACTTAAATTCTTCAAACACTAAGTTTCATAACCCCTCAGTATGAACACTTTATTACTTGTAGATCAAGAATGTAGTCTGTTGGACTTTTTCGTTTGTGTTAATTTAAAGTTGTAGCTTTTTTTTTTAATTTTTGTTGTCTCATTCTCCTATGAAGGATGGAGGTTGAAAATAAAGAATTACTAAGCCAAGATGTTCAGTCCAGTTGGAGGGACGTTGATGATGCTTCTAAACCATTTGTTGGTTTAGTATTTGCAACATTAGACGATGGATATGAATTTTATAAAACATATGCAAAATTAGTTGGTTTTTCACTACGCAAGTTTGCAACGATGGTTGACACTACCACAAAGGAGAGATATTCACAACAATTTGTTTGCTCAAAGCAAGGCAAGCCGGTTGATACAACTGTTGTGAATGTTGCTAATAATGAAGAATCGTCTTCTTCAAATTTGATCAAGAGAAGGCGAAGGGCTGTGACGAAAGAAGGGTGTATGGCTCAAATACGAATGCAAAGGGATGATGACGGGAGATGGTCAATCCGTAGGTTTGTTGAAGAGCACACCCATATTTGTGTCACACCTAGAAAGCAACAATTTTTAAGATGTAACAGAACTGTTTCTGAAGCGCAAAAAAGTTTACTTAGTTCTTTCAAAGAGGCTAACATAAGAACTTCAGAGTTTATGTCCTTCATGGAAATAGAAAATGAAGGTTTCAGTAATATTAATTGTACTGAAAAAGACATTAGAAATTCGTTGCAAAGAGAGAAGGATGGTATGAGAGCTTATGATGTTGATATATTGCTGGAGCACTTGCAAGAGAAAAAAGAGATGAATCCTTCTTTCTGTTTTCATTACAAGGTTGATGAAGACAACAAATTAACTCATGTGTTATGGGTTGATGCTATTGCCAGGAAGGCTTACAAGCATTTTGGTGAAGTGCTAATTTTTGATACCACATATGATACCAATGAATACAAGTTGGTTTTTGCTCCATTTACTGGAGTTAATCATCATGGCCAATCTGTCAATTTTGGTGCGGCTTTTATAAATAAAGAGACCACCGACTCTTTTGTTTGGTTGTTTCAAAAATGGGGTGAAACAATAGGTGGGTCTCCACCAAAAGTGATCATCACAGATCAAGATCCTGCAATGGATAATGCAATTCGCATGTGTTTTCCTGGTTCGAGCCACAGGCTTTGCATGTGGCACATTCTTAAAAAGCTTCCCGATAAGCTTGGTGGCCCGGGCCTGAATAGTGATTTTAGCATTCTATTCCATAGTTGCATCTGGGAATCAGAGACCCCGGAAGAGTTTGAGATGAGATGGAATGACGTAATGAACGCTAATATGCAAATTGTAGGTATTACTTGTTTCAATAAATTATAGTTATGTTTGAACATTTTTTTGTACTATTAGTACTTGATACATATTACAATAACAGGTAATCTTTGGCTTTCTGACATTTATTTGCTTCGTGAGAAGTGGATACCAGCTTATGCTAAGCATATTTTTACTGCTGGAATTCGCACAACTCAGAGATCAGAAAGCATGAATGCTTTTGTAGATAAATATGTTAATAGCAAAAATTCTTTACATGAATTTATGACGAGGTTTGAAAGAGCAATAAGGAAACAAAGACAAAATCAGTTAGCAGCTGACTATACCACTCTGCATACAAAACCAAAGCTGCAAACAGATTTTGAAATTGAGTCCCAAATGTCTGAACTGTACACTAGAGCTAAATTTCATGTATTTCAAGCTGAACTAGTTGAAATTTTGAATTATGCCTCTTTAATGAAAGCTGAAGATGGTAGTGTGCGACACTATATTGTCAGGAGAATGGGAAAGTCGGTACAATCTGATAAAACAAGAGATATGTTCTACAAGGGAATGGATAATGCTGGAACTTGCACTTGTAGTAAATTTGAAGTGGAGGGAATTCTTTGTAGACACATCCTTGTGGTATTGAGAAATGAGTTTTTTGATTTCCTGCCTCAATCTTATATTTTAAAGAGGTGGACCGCTTCGGTAACTTCCGAGATTGTATATGATGATGCTGGTGATGAAATCATCGGTAGCTACGGTAGTCCACAAGATTTGGACATGGTGGAATTGTCAAATGAAATCAACAAAGTGATGAGGATCGCTCGCTCATCAAAGCAGATGCGCCAGAAGGCTAAAACATTACTTGTTGGTGTTGTTGCAGAATTACAACAAGATATGACCCAAGAATTACAACAAGCAACAACTAGTTCACTACCTAGAACAGTCCATATTCATGTACCCGATATTGCAAAAACCAAAGGTAGTGGGAAGCGCATTAAAGGGGGTAAGGAGAAAGCATTGGAGAAGGCTGCGAAACCACTAAGAAAGTTTCGTTTGTGCAAGAAGCTTGTTAATCATGACAGTCGTACCTGTCCTTTAAAGGAAAGGTTAGTAATTAAATACAAAGTTTATAGTTTATTTTCTTTATATATAGTATAATCTTAATTTCATTTTGTGAATATTAATCGTGTAGCTCTACTATAAATGAGTCACAAGCTTCTACTACATTTTTAACAATGGAACCTATAACAGAGGAGGCTCCGAATATTGCATGAACTTTGTTGGTTTATTTCTGTGGATTTTGCAAGGTACGTGTCATACATGAATTAAAATAATTTTTGAACCATATCTGCCGTTATTGTACTTTAATACATTATAGCACATTTATTAAATTAACCCTTATGTCTTCTTTGTGTGCAGGTAAAATATTGATGGAAAAAAATTGATGCTCAATAAGAAGTTTAGTTCCCGAAAAGTTGGTAAGAAAAATTGGGTTTATAGTTTATAATTCCAAGTTAGTAGGCAATGATGAAAAGTTTATGCAGCTTGAATTTTGTTCTTGACCACTAGCCGGTGTGGCTTAATAAAGCAGCCCTAGTGACAAATTCAAAATTCCACATTTGACTCATTTATACTTGATTTAATATGCGGCAGTGATGAAAATTTTATGCATGATTTGATACTTCATGATTATTGGATGGTGTTCAACTTCATGTTCATTTTGGGTTTGTTTTGAGCCGGGAAGCTGAAATTATTTGACACTTCATCCTTTTGTTCAAACTAAGTTGTTCTGAGCTTACCCATTTTCAATTTCATTTTGAAAATGCATTTGTAACAATGGTTTTACCGGATATTAAGGTTGATGGTGGTGTTTTTCTGCGCCGGCATGATTTTTTCATCCGAGTCTACTGTTTTATGTTTTCTGTTGCACTTGTTCTGAGCCTACAAGTTTTAACCATGTTCAACATACAGTCTCCAGGAACATGCCACATACGTACTTGCATTTTCTTCTATTTGATGAATCATTTGGTGCAGGAATTCAAGAGAAAGAACGAGAAGGTCGTTAGCGAAGAACCGGAGATACTTCAAGTTCTATTTCTGTTTGTTCTGGGCTTACTTCAAGTTGACAAAATTGGATACTTCATGATCTGCACTTGACAAAATTGGATACTTCAAGTTCTGTTTCTGTTTGTTCTCAGATTACAAAATTTGATACTTCATGATCTGTATCTGATTGTTCTGAGCTTACAAAATTTGTATACTTCATGCTCTGTTTGTGTTAGCTCTGGACTGGCAAAATTTGATACTTAATGTTCTGTTTGTGTTATTTCTGAGCTTACAAATTTTGCATACTTCATGATCTGTCTGTGTTAGTTCTGGACTGGCAAAATTTGTATACTTCATGCTCTGTTTGTGTTAGCTCTGGACTGGCAAAATTTGATACTTCATGTTCTGTTTGTGTTATTTCTGAGCTTACAAATTTTGCATACTTCATGATCTGTCTGTGTTAGTTCTGGACTGGCACAATTTGTATACTTCATGCTCTGTTTGTGTTAGCTCTGGACTGGCAAAATTTGATACTTCATGTTTTGTTTGTGTTATTTCTGAGCTTACAAAATTTTCATACTTCATGCTCTGTTTGTGTTGGTTCTGGAGTAGCAAAATTTGTATACTTCATGCACTGTTTGTGTCAGCTCTGGACTGGCAAAATTTGATACTTCATGAGTTGTTTGTGTTATTTCTGAGCTTACAAATTTTTCATACTTCATGCCCTGTTTGTGTTGGTTCTGTGCTGGCAAAATTTTCATACTTCATGCTGTGTTTGTGTCAGTTCTGAGCTTACAAAATTTGGTTACTACATGATCTGTTTGTGTTAGTTCTGAGTGCTTTACAAAATTTGATACTTCATGTTCTGTTTGTGTTAGTTCTGCGCTTACAAAATTTGATACTTCTTGGTCTGTTTCTGTTAGTTCTGAGCTTACAAATTTGATACTTATTGGTCTGTATACTACATGCTCTGTTTGTGTTAGTTCTGGACGGTCAAAATTTGATGCTTCCATCATCTGTTTGTGTTAGTTCTGAGCTTACAAATTTTTCATACTTCATGCCCTGTTTGTATTGGTTTTGTGCTGGCAAAATTTTCATACTTCATGCTGTGTTTGTGTCAGTTCTGAGCTTACAAAATTTGTTACTTCATGCTCTGTCTGTGTTAGTTCAGAGCTTACAAAATTTTGGTACTTCATGCTCGGTATGTGTTACTTCTGAGCATGGAAATAAATTGGATACGCCATGCTGCGTAATACACCAAAACATACACAGAATTTCAATCATGTCATCAAAACAATAATGAACTGAATATGTGGAAGAAATTCGATCTTCATAGAATTGCAAGGTAATACTTTACAAAAAATTTACAGCGTAAGAAATGTACTTGATATCTGACACTTTACAAAGAACTGAAACATAACAAAAACTTTACAGCGTAGTACAATGTTTAATAACGTACAGGTACATGAAAAAATTTACAAATACTGAAAGTATACAACTTATTGTTGCCCCTAATACATATTTTGTTTTGTATAATGTCAACAAAAACACAATTTAAGTTTGATCCAAATATCAAATTTTCCCGTAGTCCAGTATTCAATAGCTCCAAGAAGCACTTCATGCTGAAATCAACCTGAAATCAAAATTAAACATAACTCATTTAACCTGGAAAAGACAAAATAATTACAACAGATAGTCTGTTCAGAACGCAAAAAATCTTCAAGTAAATATGGTAGGCTCAGAAAAACAGAGGCTGAACATGAAGTTCAAAGTTTGTTGGCTCAGCAAAAACAGAAAATGAGAAACAAGCAGCTTGGGAGCAAACAGAAACAGATAGTGAAGTATCAAATGTTTGTAAGCTCATAGCAAACAGAGACAGAGCATGAATTGTCAAAGTTTGTAAGCTCAGAACTAACACAAACAGATCATGAAGTGTTAAATTTTGCCCTCGCTCAGAACCAACACAAAAATAGCATGAAGTATCAAATTTTGCCAGCACAGAACTAACACCAACTGATCATGAAGTATCAAATTTTTTCAAGTGCTCAGAACTAACACAAACACAGCATGTAGTATCAAAATTTTGTAAGCTCAGAACCAACACAAACAGATCATGAAGTATGAAAATTTTTCCAGCTCAGAACTAACACTAACAGATCACGAAGTGCCAAATTTTGCCCTCGCTCAGAACCAACGCAATCAGAGCGTGAACTATGAAAATTTTGTAAGCTCATAAATAACACAAACAGAGTCTGAAGTATCAAATTTTGTAAGCTCATAACAAACACAAACAGAGCATGTAGTATCAAATTTGGTAAACCGAGAACAAACAGAAACATATTGATGAAGTATCAAATTTTGTTCACTCAGAACAAACAGAAAATGAACTCTTTGAACCTGGACATGAAGTATCAAATTGTGTATGCTCAAGACAAACAGAAGCTTGGCATGAAGTTTGAAATTTGGTATAGTGTCAGAACAACAGACACTGAACATGTGGTTTAAATAAAACCAGTAGGCTCAGAACACATTATTCATAACTAGGGCTGCATTGGGGTGCCGCGCCAACTAGGATATGATAGATATATAATCAAGAATAAATACAACAATCTTGAAATAAATATTCAGATCATAAACTGTTTTGCATCACAGCCTACACCAACAAACAGTTGGAGAGAATCAAAGACCAAAAGGCTTAGATGAGTACCCAACACATACGCATCCAACGTTAGTTGCTATAAAATCTAGTTTTCTGTTGTTTGGAGCTTACAAATTTTGATACTTCATGCTCTGTTTCTGTTGTTTTGAACTTATTATCAACTGTCTTACATAAACAAAGAAAAAACCAGTAGGCTCAAAACACACTATTCATAACTAGGGCTGCATTGGGGTGTCGTGCCAACTAGGATATGATAGATATATAACCAAGAATACTTAAAACAGGATTGAAATAATTATTCAGATCATAAAGTGTTTTGCATCACTGCCTAATATATAGTTTTTTTGTAGTGTCATGATCTGTTTGTGTTTGTTCTGAGTTGACAAAATTTGATACTTCATGTTCTGTTTGTGTTGTTCGGAGCTTATCATCAACTGTGTTATATATATAGAGTAAGTCTATTAAGAGCTTGGGAACTGAAATCCTTATCCAGAGCGGGGGGGTTTTAGCCATTCGTTCGCGATTGATCGCGATGGAACGACTCATATTTGATACCGCTTATCTTCAGAATGTTTGGGGGTAAAAGGGGTAAAATAAAAAACCCCTATCTCTTATCTTCTCACACTCAATCGAGCAAACACACATAATAGACTTACTCATGAATATATATAGACTAAAAAAAACCAGTAGGCTCAGAAAACACTATTCATAAGTAGGGCTGCATTGGAGTGCCGCGCCAACTAGGATATGATAGATATATAATCAAGAATACTTAAAACAGGATTGAAATAATTATTCAGATCATAAAGTGTTTTGCATCACTGCCTAAACCATTGTGAGTCATCGGTGCCCAAAAATTTGGTGAATTGAGCTAGTCTCAAATCTCATAAATGTAAGATAAGTGTTGAGGGCATTGGACATTCAAACACCATACTTTCATTTCTTCACCATCTACTCTCCCGGTCATACCCCAGATGTGTATTCAACTTTGAATAATTATCATGGCACACAACCAAATACCCTTGAAAACAATAATTTCAATGCCCAAAAATTTTGTAACCAACTTATATCAAAATCAATCTCATCATTGCCTACAAACAAAATCGAATGAAAATGCAAGAAATTAAACAGAAATCATAAAAGCATTTATGAGAGTCAAATACTTTCCTCCAGAATCTGAGAGAGGCAGAACCCAGCGAGCCGAGAAATCGAAACCCTTATCGCCGATGGGGGCTGATCGATTATACCCCTTTTATCCCTCGATAGATCTGAAGATAAGCGACTGGAGATCCAGTCGATGGTGGAGTTGGGTTTACACAGGTGACGAAGAAAGAGAGCAGGAGAGAAGAGCTCGACTTCGCTATCTTCGATTAGGGTTTCGAAGAGAGGTGGATTAGGGTTTCGAAGATGGAGATCGGGACTGAGAGCGTGAGAAGAGAAGAGATGATAGCGATTAGGGTTGTGAAGAGAGCGGGGTGATCTTCGAGAGCGGGAGAAGATATTAGGGTTTGGAACGATAGAGAGCGGGAGAGAAGAGAGCTGTCGAAGATAAGAGATAAGGGGTATACTCAATCGATTGAGTATACCACTTTTACCCCTCACCTTATCTGAAGATAAGAGGCAATAGATCTCAGCCGTCCGATCGCGATCAAGATCGATCGGATGGCTGAGATCTCCAGCTCCCGATAAGGAGCCCAGCTTCCCAGCTCTTAATAAACTTACTATATATATATATATATATATATATATATATATATATATATATATATATATATATATATATATATATATATTTATATGGAAGTCTTCTGTTGTGCACCACCTATGGTGCACACGGCATGTGCACTCGGCCTTCCCGCCTTCGTATCGACGATTCAAACCGTTCACATTGATCTACACATCTAAATTAGTCTAAATATGTAAAATCAAATCATTTGAAATTTATTTGCCCATCCATCTTGTGACTATAAAAAACAATGATTTTCAGCCATACAATTTTTTAACACTTCAATGGATGGGAAAATAAATTTCAAATAATTTGATTTTACATATTTAGACTAATTTAGATGTGTAGATCAATGTGAACGGTTCAGATCGTCGATATGAAGGCGGGAAGGCCGAGTGCACACGCTGTGTGCACCATAGGTGGTGCACAACGGAAAACTTCCCTATATATATATTTATAAAGAGGAGAGTGGCATTTGTGGTAAATATTATGAATTGGAATAGTAAAGGGGGGCCACGGTATAGAAAAAGGCAGAAGCTCTGTGGTTTGAAGAGTCATGACGTCATCGTTAAAGGCCCATCAGATTTGTGAAAGAAAGACAGGAGCTGTCTTTCTGAGTTTGATGACGTGTGCAGAAGGTTGGGGGCCCACGGGCTCTCATCTTGTACACGGGATTGGATTTGAGGAGTATTAAAGTAATCCCATATCGGGAGTATGCAATGAATAATTTAATATAAATAAAATTGCCTATGACCAAGAGTCACCTAATTGGTTAACCACCTTTTGAGAGGCAGCCTGTGGTGGGCAGTTGTACTATAAGTATTAATTTATCTTCTAAAAATAATAAAAATTGTCTGAGTATTGGGGCGGAGCGTTACAGATCAACCCCTCGGCTATGGTCTCTGGGTTTTGATTTGAGTCCTTTTGTGGGCGTGGGTGCATATTTGGCTACGGTGCAGTTTTAGCCCCATTCTAATTTCTTTGTCTCAACTTTTTTGGTCACCTCCTTTTGCCAAGGTAATTGGTATGAGTCGATTGACTTTCAATTTTGCCTGATTATTTGTTGTCTTGGAGGCATTCTGGGCAACTTGTTGAGTTTTGGTTGTTGTCCTGGTTCGAGCGAGCTTCAGAGTTCTCCGAGGCCGGCCTTGTCTTTGGCAGAGCTATCAGAGCCGCCTCTTTAGCGCTGCGTGTTGCTACTCCCTCCGATGCTGTCCTTCTCGTTGGCATTTTTTTTATCACATGCGTAGTGCTTTGTGGTTTAATTTATTGTATAAATGTTGTTTTGGTGCTAATCTTTCATTAACTGTTTACTGTGTTGTTGTTGCTAGTTTTTGGTTGTTGCGGGACTATTTTTTGGTGCTCATGTTTTCAGTTTGCCCTCTTGTAAACCGTTTGTTGTAGAGTTTTTTCGGTTTAATACAGTGTTTTGTGGGCTGAAGTCCTAGGTTCTATCCTGTTTCTCAAAAAAAAAAATATCAGACCACGTTGTGTTCAAGTGTCGTCTGAACGAGTCTGAACGTTTAAAAAAAAAAGAAAAAAAAGAAAGATAAAAAAAGAGTCCGAACGTGTTGCTATAACCGAGCGAGTTGAGATTTAAGCCTGTGCATATTAGAAAGGTTGGAAGAAAAAGTTACTCTTCTTCACTAAGTGCTATTTTGGTATTGGTTCTTTTTTTATATCGTTAAACCGTGGGTTGAAAACCCCCCGCATTTCATTAAAAATATTTTAATAAAACATTCAACCAAAAATAAAGCTTATGAATTTCAGATCCAACAGGCTGGGTCCTGTAACTCATACACCTCAACCAATAAACAAAAAATACAATGAAATCTAATCCTACTGATCGGCTGACCTCGTCAAAGTCAATCTCTCGTGCCAATTTGAGCTCATTCTCTCTCAGTCCCTCGCTTGTACACTGTTTATCCGCTCCGTCGCTCGCACATACACCTCCGTCGTCCCCAACAGTGACTCAAACATCAACTTCAAGAATCATATGGGATTGAGTCCCTGTACAGTTTGTGTTGGATGTATATGTATATTCTCAATATAATAGGATAATATTGTGTATATTATTCTATGGGGCAACACGGGTTTACACGTGTTATGTATTAATTATTGGAACGGGTTGAGTGGGCTAAAAGCCCAGTACCCTAAACCCAGTCTAATCTCTTTATAAGCTGGTCTAGAGATAGTGCTCTGTGATATTCCAATACTGATAAGCAGGGTATAATATCTTAAGCGGCTAGAGATTAACCCTAACCCTAATTTCCCCAAATCAGTATTAACAATCTTAAGATATTATACATCTCACCTCCGACCAAGACTGCCGCCGCTGTCTCCGACCAAGGCTGCCGACGCCGTCGTTGATCCAGATCGAAGTCGCCGTCGAGGATCTCGATCGCAGCGCCGTCGAGGATCTTGATCGCAGCGTCGTCGCGGATCTCGCTCGCTGCAGTCGTCGAAGCCCCAGATCTGGTCGTCGTCTCAGATCGCGGCCTGTCGTCGTTGATCCGCTGCGTCGCCGCCGGTGTGGATCGTCTCTGGTCGTCGAAGCCCCAGATCTGGTCGTCTTCCTCAAAGCTTCCATCGCTGTTGGAGTCTAGGGTTTGATCCGTTCGCAGCTTCGCTTCGTCTCCACATTTCCTCCGCCTCTCGGCACCGACGGCGGTGACCGGAACGAGAAGTCGGCAGTGACCGGATCCAAGGACGACAAGGTGGAGGCGAGTTATTGGGGCGTTTCGCTTCCGAAAATCGTAAAGAGCGACGGGACCGAATGGAAATGGTCGTGTTTTAAGCCATGGGATTCGTACTCATCGGACCAGAACATCGATCTGAAGAAGCATCGCGTGCCTGTCACTTTGAGGGATGAGTTGGCACTGTTGATGGTGAAATTGATGCGGTGGCCAACTGATATATTCTGCAAGATGGTTGGAGCAGATCCAGATCCAGTCAAAATGAATCAAATTTGGATCTAACCAGTAGAGACACCCATTGGATATTGATTTGTATTCCGTGTTTGGGGAGAAGACTGGATTTGCTGCAGATATAAATTAAAGATAAGTTATTCACCAAATTTAAATTGTTATTTAATTATTTGTTTGAATTTTGTTGCTAAGTGCTAAAGTTCAAAACCGTATTAAGTATTGTTTAATTAAATACAAATCTGAATAACTACTTTGGCTACGTGCTATGGATCAAATATTTATTTTGATAGACTTTGACTATAAAGTTGAATCTCCAAATTAAATTGTTGTGAATTAGATTGTGCTAATAATTTGTTTAATTGGCTAATCTTTAATAATTTGATGAATGTAGGAACTCCAAAGTTACTTACAAATTGTGTGTTGGAGACGATGGATATGCATTACGGTTGAATAAGTCTGCACTACGCAGGCTTCTCCATCGAATTTGGAAAACACTTCTAACTTGAAGTGTCGGTATGATCTACTCTAACTTTTTTAGTATTTTTCATATGATGAATGTGTGAACGTTCTGTGCGTTTGATCATATGATTGAGAGTTTTAGATCATAGTTATTCTCGCTTTGGAAAACTAGCATGTTTAGGATTGTTAAGTATTTTATCATACTATGTGTATAGATATTTTGACAAATCCATTATTTGCAGTTTGTGTGAGATTATATATTTGCTTCTCTAATAATTAAAATTTTTGTATAAGATCTATGACAAATGTCCGTAACTTAGATAGGAGCATCCTGTAATGCAGAATATGACTCCATTATTTACGTTTTGTTCTTTATCGTTCATTGTACTGTGTGTGCAAAATTGAATTATAAAATATGGGTCATTATCTCGCTTAGTGTTTCGAAGATGATGAAAAACGAATAAAGAAAATTATAGCTCAATTTGTTTGAGCACGTGGACATTGTTAGAATCACTAGAGAAAGCAAACACCTTTGTAAAATGTGATAGAGTAATCTTGTATTAGCTCTTATAATGTGCTTACATTGTCAATCGCATGTATAAGTTGAGTTTAACAAATGAAACAATTAATAATAATAGTTCTAATTATGTTCTTGAACCTAGCATAATTGGCTAGGATTTGAGAAATATATATTCAATTGTCTGTGAGGAAATGTGATCTAATTATCAAAACTGTGGGAAAACGGAGTTAAACTATTGAGTCAAAAGTTTTAACATCCAAGTTGTTTTGAGATTTAGAATCACTATGAACTATATATTAAATTGTTTAATCTTGTTAAAACTCATAACTCTGCTAAATGACACTCCATTAAATATGACAAATATGAAAGTTGTGCTCAGATTATGATCACTAGAAAATCATTTAGTATGGTCTCTAGGAGCACACAACTACTTGAGTCAATACATTCTGATATTTGTGATCTCAGTAGCTTTGTAACTAGATGAGACGATTATTGGTCAGAAGTATTTAATTGCTCTTGTAGATGATTAATATAAGTTTGTCATATATATGAAGAATGAAGCACTTATTATTCTTAATGAATTAAAAATTATAGTTGAATGCTAAAAATCAAGGGTTCAGATTGATAGAGGTGGTGAATATGTTTAACAACTTTAGAGAAGTTTGCATTGGGCATAATCTCTACTGCACTCTACTTACAACAATCAAACAGTATTGATAAAAGTTAGAATCAAACTCTTAGTGAAATGTTGAATTCTATATTATTGACTGTTGTTTGTCTTGTGTAATAATGAGTAATGTTGTATTGTTAATCATATCTCTAATGTGTTACTACACCTTAAATTGAATACGCCTTGTAAATCATAGCATGAAAACACAAATAATTTTGTTAAAGTGAAAATTTGTGTTGTGATACATTTGTTAGAGTACATGACCCTAGAAGGCCTAAAGTAAGACCTACAACAAATATTTGTGTGTTTAGACAGTGCAGAATGTAGTTCTGTGGACAGATGTTGGATCTATCTAATTTGTGTTAGAAGAATCTTGACGTGCAGAGTTCTTTGAGGATGTGTTCACCAAAGATAAATGTATGAAATAATCTAGTCCTACAGACACGTTCAATGATTCACAGTTGGAATCAAGAACCATCCTTACTGACACTTAAAACCTGAATGACAAATGAACTAAGAAGAGTCTTTAGTAGACAATGAGATGATTTTGTGTCATACAATAATACTTTAACTTAGTTGATCTGCCAAAAGAGGCTAAAACTATAGTAAGTAAGTGGGGTTTTGTAGAAGAAACTTAATTTTGATTGTTCAGTAGCAATCTTAATGCTTTTTAGTAGCTAACAGATTGACTGAAAAATTGGGGTAGATTTATTTGATGTCTACTCACATGTTTGTCATATTGCTACAATAAGTATTCTTCTTA
Source organism: Hemerocallis citrina (assembly GCA_017893485.1). Taxonomy (NCBI): domain Eukaryota; kingdom Viridiplantae; phylum Streptophyta; class Magnoliopsida; order Asparagales; family Asphodelaceae; genus Hemerocallis; species Hemerocallis citrina. Next base: position 254,032,216 of record CM030363.1, on the reverse strand, counting down.
CCCTTACATCTATTGAAAATTTTGTCATTCATAAAAGATATTTAAAAGTTTTGTACTTGATATTTTGTACTGAACAGTTTTGTACTGGAAAATTTTGGACTAATATGTTTAGTGAACAAGATTTACAATTTAGTAAAATCATTGTATGCTTTGAAACATGTAATATAGCTATCGTATAAATAATTTGACAAGTTTCTCAAAGAGCCTAGTATATGAATCAAGTAATTCAGATTAGTGCCTTTAACTTTGTGGTGTGTCAAATATAATGGCTATTATTTACTTGGTTTTATTGACATGATTGTTGATTGGAAGTGACATCTCTATTATAAATGGAGTTAAATTGTGCTATCCAAATAAATTTAGCTTGAAACACCTAAGTATTGTGGTCACCATATTACGTATAAGGGTGAGTTTTGGTTGGCAAGGGATAATTCTTAGTCAAACCCGATAAATCAATAATGTGTTTCAAAAGTGGGGATATAGTGATCGAAAGTGTGTTTTGAAACACCTTATGATTATGATACAAAGGTTGACACCTTGTGATGGTGCAACTATGAGACAGGTAAATCATTCTAAAAGAATTGAAAGTCTCATGTATACAAAGATCTGCACTAGAATAGACATAGCCTTTGAGGTAGGTATGATCTGCAGATTCACTAATAATCCCATACACATTTGAGTGTCCTTAAGAGGCTAATGAGATACCTGAGTGGTACTCAAGAGTTTGCTTTGTGCTACTCAAAGTTTAGTGAAAGTCGACAACTAGTGGATATGTGTTCGCACTAGGAGGAGCAGAAAATTATGGAGATTAATAGGCAAACAAGTGTTGCGTTCTCATCCAAGAAATCAGACCTCTATGTGTTATCCTCTGCAGGGGAAGAGGCTGAGTGGATTGAATAACTTATTGCTAATCATCCATTTGAGAAGTTTAATGTAAATTCTCAATTCTGTTATGCGACTATCAAGCTACAATGCACTGTAGCTCATAACTCACTCTATAATAGTAAGAGGAGTATATTAAGGCTGAAAGAAGCCTAGTTGAATTTTCTCATAGATAAAGTGCAATTGTGACAAGTATGGCCAATGCTCTTGCTAAGAGACTTGAAAGTGATCTAATTATCAAAACTGTGGGGAAATGGAGTTAAAAGCTATTGAGTCAAAAGCTTTAACATCCAAGTTGTTTTGAAATTTAGAATCCAATTGGAGCCATAGAGAAGTTCAAACTGAAGCATCAATTTTAGGCAGTTGACATGCTTTAGATAATTTGAAAAGTTCTATGTAAATTCTGTTAATATATAATTTCATTCCAATTTGATGATGCTATATATTTTCATAATTTACTTAGAATCATCTCATTATTCCAAAAGAAAGCATGAAAACTTGTCGATGTGTTTCCGATGTTTAGAATGGTTGTTATATCATTCCAATTCTGATGATATAACTCTTTTATGGATTCATGTTTCATTCCAATTTTGATGATTCAGAATTAACCATAATTGATTTGACTATTCTATCATTCCAATATGAAACATAGTATAGTTCTTGTGTGGAAACTATAATAGTTCTTGTTCTTTATTTTGTTAAAGAAACTTGATTGTGATGCTTGCGTTACATTTTGCTAAGCTATCGTTGAATTGTACTAAGTTCTTTAGTAGAACTAGATACTTTATGAAATTTGCTAGAATTCTTAGAGATATGTCTCTTGATATTCTTGTCTTCAATAAGCTAGCAAAGATGGAGGAGTTAAATCTGTCAACATAGATTTCAGAATAATGATTTGCTCAAAATGGAGGAGTAAACATAAAGCAGTTTGCAAGGATATAGTTTTGGCTTATTTATCGAAAGAATAAATTTGCCACTTGCTTGATAAAACTTCTGTTGAGTTTAAGACTCTTGTGTTCATGAGCTTAAAACTCATATTTTGTTCTTGAAGTTTATTTGCTTTGGTTGATTTTGAAACTATGACAGTCTCTCTAGTTGGTTTAGTCATTGTGAACTATTCTGTTTTGATATGGTTTTAGAACTATTGATTATTTTGGTTTAGTCATATTTGAACTATTCAAGTTATAATTGATTTAGTCTATTATCCATGTTCTTTATGATTCAATAATGTTTGAATCTTTGTGATCCAATATTATTACATTGCTTAGCCTAATATATTGAGAATATAGGAGGAGATTGTTGGATGTATATGTATATTCTCAATATAATAGGATAATATTGTGTATATTATTCTATGGGGCAACACGGGTTTACACGTGTTATGTATTAATTATTGGAACGGGTTGAGTGGGCTAAAAGCCCAGTACCCTAAACCCAGTCTAATCTCTTTATAAGCTGGTCTAGAGATAGTGCTCTGTGATATTCCAATACTGATAAGCAGGGTATAATATCTTAAGCGGCTAGAGATTAACCCTAACCCTAATTTCCCCAAATCAGTATTAACAGTTTGAGTCCTGGTTCTTAACTTCGCTTGACCCTCGTTGACTCTCACTGCCACCTCACAACGAAGGTTTTCCTTTCCCCTGACTGCTCAACAAACGCCACCACCCCCTCCAAGCCCCCTGACATAAGAGAGACCTTAAGCACCCCTCACTTTGACCTGAATAGGACAAAGTAGAGCTCAAACTATAAATTACCGGACTACCGTCGCCCCACCAACTAGGATAAATTTCGCTGCTAATTATAAATCGGTTGTAATTTGGATATTAAGAATATTTTGGTATCGGTTCATGCATCCCTTGACAAACTAATTATTTTTGTATTGGCCGTTTCATTATTTCTCGTTATTACTTAAGGAGGAAAGGGAAAGAAGGTTTCTTTTCAATGATTGTTATTAATTGGTTCATCGTGTGATTTTGTTCGAGTACTGTTAATTTCACCTTTTTTTAAACATTGCATTTGGGTAATAAGCTGGATACTTCTATTATTGCATGGAAAGTGTATGATCGTTGAGCTAAGAGAGTTTGATAAAGATGATGAGTCTTTATATGGAATTCTTGGGTTTTGTAAAAGAACAAGATTTGCCCGTAGGCACGTGCCTACGGCACGTCTTCAAAATGATACAGATTATGAAAATCCTTATAAATAGTAAATCAACAATTATGTAGTCAAGTTTGAATAATATGACAATAATTAGTTGTAAATAAAAGTCCATATTTCCATATATATATATATATATATATATAAAATAAAACACAAAGAAAGCTCTCAAGTGGCTCACCTTCAATCCCTCAAAATCAAAGGCCCAAATCTAATCTCTTAAAACACCTCTCAAAACACATTCCTCTCCCCCCCCCCCCCCCCCCCCCCCCCCCCCCTCCCCCCAAAAGTTTCCCCCCAAAATTGAAATTCAAATTCCCCCTCCCCCAAACAACTCAGTTATTTATTTAATTATTTTCTCTCTCTATCTCTCTCTCTGAACTTTTATACCCCAATTTATAATTATTTTTTACCAAATACTAATAGAATCATGGATTTTTATTTACAACTAATTATTGTCATACTATTCAAACCTCAGCTACATAATTGTTGATTTACTGTTTACAAGACTTGTCATATGCTGTGTCGTTCTGAAGATGTGCCATAGGCACGCGGCCACGGGCAAATCTAGTCTATATAATAAAACACAAAGAAAGCTATCAAGTGACTCTCCTTCAATCCCCCCAAAATTAAAGGCCCAAATCTAACCTCACAAAACACATTTCCCCCCACAAAGTTTCCCCCCAAAACTCAAATTCAAATTCCCCAAAAACGACTCTTTTATTTATTTAATTCTCTCTCTCTCTCTCTCTCTCTCTCTCTCTCTCTCTCTCTCTCTCTCTCTCTCTATATATATATATATATATATATATATATATATATATATATATATAAACACAAAGAAAGCTATCAAGTGACTCTCCTTCGATCCCCCAAAAATCAAAGGTCCAGATCTAACCTCACAAAACACATTTCCCCCCCAAAAGTCAAATTCCAATCCCCCCCCCCCCAAAACAACTTATTTATTTTTATTTAATTATCTCTCTCTCTCTCTCTCTCTCTCTCTCTCTCTCTCTGTATATATATATATATATATATATATATATATATATATATATATATATATATATATATATATATATATATATATATATATATATATATATATAGATATGTGGAAACATGGACTTTTATACCCCAATTTATAATTATTTTTTACCATATACTAATGGAAACATGGACTTTTGTTTAGAACTAATTATTGTCATACTATTCAAACTTCAGCTATATATGTCATGCCCCGCTTCCCAAAAAAAATACGGATAACGGATACACGACAAAAGCCCAGCGAATAATTTTCATCATCCATAAGCTGTTCAAGAATCTTTACAACATTCAGAATATAATCAGAGTCGGAAGTCAGAAAAGTCAACCACATGCACATATGAACCAAATACCAACAAGAATACTTGAAGTAAAATATATTAATCTCAAATAGTCATGATCTGAATAATACAAATAATCCTGGATCATATTGCCTAAATACAAGAATAAATCCAAATACATGAATACAATTATTGTTCAAGCAAACTACAAGAAATAATAATAACAAGATCCAGTACTAATACTTCATATCACCAATACCATCTGGAACCTGTTCTCCAAAATCTGCAATTCAACAATTGCAGGAAAGAGGAAAAGAGAAAACAAGTACCCGTCAATTGCAAGTTACGGACTACTTATAATGTAGGATACAAGCACATGGGGCAAACTAACTAATCACATGTCAAAATATAACAACTAGCATGGTAAGGTGAATAGGTACAAGTCGCATATATCAAATGTCAAGGGAACAAGTATCATGTAAACATGCATCAAGTGTCAAGGGAACAAGTATCATGTAAACATACATCAAGTGTCAAGTATCATGTAATCATGTATCAAGTGTCATGTATCAAGTCTCATGTAATCAAGTCTCAAGTAATCATGTGTCAGGTGTCATGTTTCAAGTCTCTTATACCAAGTTCAAGTATCAAGCATGCATATGTCAAGTTCAAGTTTCGAGTTCAAGTATCATGTGTTAAGTCTTGTAGTGATTACTATCTCGGTAGCACTTCATGCGCCCCATATTATAACACATGGTTGCTACAATAAACAGTTTCGCTTTAGATTTCATAGTGGACCATAGAGGACAGTGTACTCAGGGACAAGTAATCCAAATCATATACCAAATTCCAAATTAACCAAATCATATACCAAATTCCAAATAATCCAAATCATATACCAAATTCCAAATTAATAATCCAAATCATATACCAAATTCCAAATATGGAAAACACGGGCCCCCTTCCGAGTACACGTTTCTGAATTATCCACTACTAGATCTTTCCCGTTAACCCCGGCTTGGTTATTTATTATCATAATCAGGCATGCAAGTATGTGTCGCAAAACAAAGCAAGGATAACAGGGTATAAACATGTATCAGGTTCAGGGTGCAAGATAAACAAGTACATGCACAAGATAACACATAACAGGGTAGAACATCTAATTTTCTAATTTAGGACAGTAAGATAGTGTTGTACAAAAATAGTGATTCCCGCTACTACAAACATCCAAATCTAGATCCGTCAAAGGATCTGAAAAATAAACTTCCACACGAATCCAGCGAATATAAATAAGTCATATAGTAATTCACAACATCATAACTCAAAACAGGTTTGAATCCAGAAAAACATGTTCAGACAGAAATCAGTGAAACGAATTCTCAGTCAGGAAAACCACATCAAAATCTCTCAAATAAAGTCAGAAAAAATCTAGGGTATTCACCTATATGTCTAGAATCAGAATATAAAGTTTCATAGTATTCCAGTAAAATTAGTTTAGTCATCAAAAATAAGAAAACATCAAGAAACGATACTTTGAAAAATCTGGAATTCCCAACACTGCTGTACGAAAACTGAAATATCTCGCAAACCGTGAAACAAAATCCAATTCCGCCAAAGGGATGTGAAAATAGATAAAATATACTTTCATATTTCACAAATATTTTTCATACGGTAAAAGGAATCAGGGTGAAAATACGTTTCTTTACAGAACAGCGAGTAAAATACAGCAAGTATAGTTTTCATAAACGAGCATGAAACGACGCATAAAACTCATCAATAAAATTCACCAAAATTCTTGGTAATCCCTAACTAGATAAAGAAACACTGACCAAAATTTTGGATCAAAATAATATGTGTAGCATAGTTCTTTCAAATTGATTTATCATCAAAATTACCGAAAAACGGAATCTGGAAAAGATCGACACCTTTGTAGTAAACCAGTCATAACTCACTCATAAAAAATCAAAATCAAGGAAGGTCAGAGGGGTTTGAAAATAGATGAAATTCTCTAAAACTCATGTTTTATACTGAAATTAAGATACTGACTTCAAGACAGTCCAAAACAACAAACAAAACAGATCAGCGACAAAACACAGATTTTTCCCTTTAACGACAACTCAACATATATCATACAAAACTTGTTCAAAACACAATCAAACATGAATTCGAGTCTACAAAGTGTCTAAACATCATAAATTAGGGTATATAGCATGTCCACTCCAAGTATTTCACATGGGTCTCAACCAAAACACGAATTCTCACACGTCTCACATACATGATCAAAATTAAGAACGGGTAAATCCTAAGTTAATTCATGTCCAGATTGTGTTGTGAGGCAACTATGGTCAAGTTTTCCCAATAGAGACAAAACCCATCAAAGATAACACAAACAAGAGTCGTCTCTAGACCCAACTACACCATAGGTGGTATTTTTGACTTGTATCAGACAAATAAATTGGAGTACAAGTTACTTGCCTGCGAGATGACGAAAACGACGATCCAACAAACAAGAAGAATGAAAATAGATTCCCGAGACACGAACCGAACGAACGGATCGAACACGAACCACGAACCACCAATAAACCCACGAACCAAAAGGAATCACATGAACCAAGACGAACCCACAAACACAAGCACACGAAACCACGACTACTCAAGATCACACCCTAACCCGAGCAAGCTCTCGCACGTGCAAACAGCGTACGAGCAAGGAAGAACGAGCGGGGAGACAACGGACGAACGGGGAGCACCGGGGGCATCGAGGGGTTGCCGCAGGTGGTTGGGAGAGAGGCAGAGACGGGAAGACAGGGGGTTGGGGTCAGTGCCTGGCTGGCCGCGAGGTGGTGGAGGGCTGCAGTGCCGGGGTGGAGCACTGCGGGGCGGAGGCCAGGAGGATAGCAGGGGTCGACTGCAACTAGTGAGGTTGTGACGACAGAGGTGTTGCCTGATAAATCCAATAACATCCACATTTTAGAGCAATAATCTGAATGCAATTAGACAATTAAATTCTCTATATGTGGTAATTTATTCTTCTTTTCTCTTTTCCATAGGAAACAGCCTAAGCAACTAAACGAAGCAGATTCAAGATTTACTCCAGACTGTGAGGATGATACACAGGAAGCTGCAGAACACAAGTCGACTGGTCCTTCAACGACAGTCGACTGAACAGAGGAGGTTGAGTTTCTAAAGCTGCGCAGTACAGTCGACTCACTCCAAAAGACAGTCGACTTGACTGACTAATTATGAATCTACAGAATTCACGAGACAGTCGACTGATTCCAAAACCAGTCGACTGGCATTCAGCGGGAGTTAAAAGATAAGAACAGATGAAGATTCATCCTCATCCAAATCCAAATTAAAGTGAGCTGCCAAAATCCAGGAAACAGATATGGGATAACTGCAAATAACAACTTTCCAACAATCAAGTTAGAGACTCGGGTTTGGCAAGTAAGAAGATCAACTCAATCCATATCATACGCGTGAAGAGATAGGAATGTTGGAACTTGAGATCTGTAGATGGGTGCAAAAGAAACTATAAAAAGGCTGGAATACGTAGTTTAGAAAACATCTCTCAATCACTAGATATCTGATAGTGACAATCAGATCGAGAGAGAAAGAAGAGAAGGAATCAACGAAAGAAGATCAAGTACAATCGAACGAAGGAAGGAGATCAAGTGCACTGAAGGACAAGATCAAGTCGACTGAGAGGCAGTTCAAGTCGACTTCAAGGCTGAATATCATAATAATCAGTGTTACTTCTTCTTCTTTCTAGTTTTTGTTTTTATTGTTAAAATCATGAACTCTAAATGTTTATTTAATAAAAGTTGTATTATGTGCAACTAATTTCATTGTTGGGCTGATTTAAACCGTAGTCATGTAATGTTTATAATCTTCTAAAACACTACTTTATTCACTTATTGATTAAACCTGGTTGTCTTGATCAAAATTATAATATGAATCAACAATCATTAGAAAGTTCTTGGGAGCAGTCGACTGTGAGCTAGCAACAGTCGACTGATCTGAAGAACCTGATATTATCAAAGTTAGCTTATTATAAAATTGACTCTGTTATATGAGTATAGAGATGACCCATATCTCGTGCTCATACTTGTAACACAGGAATCTTTAGGGGTTCTTGGTTTAATCAACTTGAAGGATCTAGATTTGATACCAACTTCTAGAACTTTGAGTGTTTGTTATTTCCATCGTTCCTATGCTTTCTTCAAGTGCAACTTAGTAGATACCATGCTAAATACTTAAAGAAAGAAACGAATTAGAGTAGATACCATGCCTAATTCTTGGCCTAGGGAAATCTTAACTTTAAGGAGTAGATACCATGCCCTTAAATGAACAAACATGAGTGATCAGAGTAGTGTAGAAGTTAATTTAGCATTCGTGACTATAGGTGGAAATCAAGCCCAACTACTTTAATAGACAAACATGATTCTACTTGATCTAGATTTAAATCTCTTTTCCTTCCAAATATACTTTTAGAACAAAACTTTATGATTTATATTTTTGTTTTATTGATTAGTGAGTTAATTACTACAATCTCTGTGAGATCGACCCTTACTTTTCACTATGCTTCTATAAACGATTCGTACACTTGCGAGGTTTTAATTTGTGTCTAGTTTATCTATTTATTTAGATAGCTGAGGCCTACAACATTGCCGTAGGAGGGAGACAGCACCGGGGGGTCTGCAGTTGCGCAGTGCGATGCAGGGGGGAGGATCAGGAGACGGGGGAGTGGAAGCAGGGGGGCTACCATGGAGGAGCATGGGGTGGGGTTGTGAGCGGGAGCGACGTCGAGGTAGCAGAGAGAGAGAGACGAGAAGGCTGGGGAGGTTTGGGAAGATGAAACGGCGGCTAGGGGGGAGATGAATAGTCGGTGCATGGGGATGGGTTTAATAGGCAGGGGAAAATTATAGGGTTAAGGAAATAGGGTTTAGATGTTATCGGGTTTGGGTTGGGTAAAAGGATAACAGGGTATAGGATTGGGTAAATGGGTTATAGGGTTGGGTTTACTGGTTAACGGGAGAAGTTGGTTTCGGGTTTGGGTTTTAATAGGGAATTGGGTATGGGTTTAGTGTATAAATAGGTTTAAAATTAAAAATGGGTTTCAGTTTTAAATAAAAATCCAATAAGAAAATTAAATATAATAACTAATAAAATATAATTTTATAAACTAATATAATTTGCATTAAAAGTATAGAGCCTATAAGTACAATATAATTAACATAGAAAATGGATTTTTTAATAAACATTGAAAAACAACAATAATAACAATAATACAAATAACAATAATAATAATCAGAAAATGATTAAAAAAATAATAATAAAAGCAATAATAACAATAATAAGAACTGTTGTAACCCCTGTTTTTCATTTTATGTATTTTGGAGTGTATTTTTTATTTTTGTGTATTTTTATATCTCTTGTATTTTTCTGAACCGTATATTGGATTTATTTTTCAATATATTTTCTTTTCTTTCATTTTGAGCTCCTTGTGTCGTTTGTGCGTCGTTTTTGTTCGTTTCCACCATTAAGCTCTTTTTCTCATTTTCTTAGCCTCATTCATTATTATTATTTATTTTGGTGAAATGATAGATTTTTGGTGGTGATTTACCCAAATTATGATTTTTGGCCCTTAAGGAGATTTTTAGGAGGCATAAGATTTACTATAAATTGTATCCCCATTTGAATTTGACCCAATACCCATTATCCATTTGTATACCTATTACTACATATTCATACCCACAACCCATTAGCCCACAATTAAACCCTTATATATAACCCCATAATCTCTTAAACCCTAACCCTAAACCTAATTAGCTCCTCCAAAAGCACCGGCCTCCTTCTCCTCTCCATATTTGCTCCCGGCCTACCCCCCCCCCCCCCCCCCCCCCCCCCCCCCCCCCCCCCCCCCCCCCCCCCCCCCCCCCCCCCCCCCCCCTTCTCAAACCCAAGCCTCCCCCTTTCCAATATCCGGCCATCCCACCATACAACACCTCCTACTCCACCATATACTACAACATCTCCATACAATCAAACCCTTCCCTTTCCTCCTTGTGTGGCCGGCACCATCCAAACCGCACCACCACCATCAAACACCATCAAAACCCTCCCTTTGTAGTGTTTTTGAAGTGGGTATCATCCACTTTGGTTCGTGCATCAAGGAGATTGATCGTAGGGCGTTTTTGGTTCGTGGGTTCGCTTAGAATCGCGTTGGAAGGGATTTCGCTAGTGGGTTTCGTTGCTAGGACTTATTTCTTTGCATACATCGTCACAAAGAGGCAAGTAACTTGTACTAAAATTCCTTAGGTTGATACAAGTCAAAAAGTTCACATATAGTGTAGTTGGGTCTAGAGACGACCAAAAAATTATATTTTTATTGATGGGTTTTGTCTCTATTGTATAAATTGGTCATAGAGGACTTATGACACCAAGTTTGATAGGATAATAACATAGGTTATGCCCAAAATTTGATTTTTGTTCGTGTATGTGATTAATTGCATGATATGTGTTTGATTGATTGCCCATGTGAAAATAATAGGTTTGGACATGTTAGAAACCCTTAATAATGATGTTTAGATGATTGGTAGGTTGTATTTAAAATTTGGTTGAGTTTGGTTCAATATTATGAAAGTTATATTGATTTTAAGTAGAGGTGTGGAATCTGTATTGTGCAGTCTGTTCAGTGTTGTTTGCTGTTTTCACCTATGCTACAGTCCGAATCTCAACTTCAAAATTTAAAGTGAATTGTAGATAATTGTGTCTATTTTCAAACCCCACTGGTTTTACTTGATTTGGAGTTCGTATGAATGAGTTATGATGTTTTTGGTACAGATGTGTCGGTAGTTTCCAGATTCAGTTTTGTGTAAATTTTGTTAGCTATTTATTTTCAAGAACTAGGCTATACATAATATCTTGGTATAATATTTTGCTCAGTGTTTCCTTATGATACGGGGGCCACCTCTAGAGCCCATTACAAGATTACATGATATATATTTGCGATCACATGGAACTAAGTGCCACGTCATGGGTGACGGGGGCCACCTCTAGAGCCTACGGGGGCCACCTCTAGAGCCCATAGTAGATCACTTGCTTGATACTTGATACCTGAGTACGCGGCCCTATAGACTCCATTACTAGGCCTAAACGAAATTGTTTTGACTGTAGCAACCATGTAGTAAAAGTATGGATGCATAAAGTGCTACCTAGATAGTAAACACCACAAGACTTGAACATGAAACTTGAACTCGACACATGATTACTTAATACTTGATGATATGATACATGGAACATGATACAGGAGACTTGAACATGAAACTTGAACTTGATACTTGTACCTAACAACTTGACACTAGACTTGAGACTTGTTACCTAACACTTGTACTTGATACCTATCACTTGAGGTTAGATACCTTATGTGTTCACTTGTCACTTGTTTCACCACTAGTATTTGTTATACAGCCTGTTTACTAAGATGTCCCTCTTGCTAGCTAGTTCTTGGATTTCCACTATTTGTTGTATCCCTGTTACATTCTTGATTCCAATTCTTGTTCCCCATTACTTGTACTCGTTTTTACTATTTGTGGGCCTAACTTGTACTAAGGACATTTTCTCTTGTTTTCCCTACTTTTCCCTTTTTATATTTATTAAGCAGACTTTGGAGACGTGCCACCTGCTGGAATCGGTGAGCAGACGTTCTAGGCCTTGCCTGGGAAAATCTTTATTTAATCATTTCATTTTGTAATTGAGTTATTTCTTTTGTTGTTGCTTAAGACTTGTAACGGGCTTATGTTCCCGAGTTTTACCTTTTGTTCCAGACATTGAAAACATTTTGGATATTATTAATGTTCAAATTGTTTCCTGTTGCTTAATGAATTATTCATGCATGCTTGGTGATATATATATATATATATATATATATATATATATATATATATATATATATATATATATATATATCTTGTTATATTCTTGTTGTGATGCTGAGTCGATCCTACAGCTTATGGATGATGTTAAAATCATTCGCTGGGCTTCGTCACGCGCTCATATTCCATGTTTTTGGGAAGCGGGGCATGACAACTGTATTAAAATATAAAATCATAAGAAATAGTTACAAATACAATTATTGATCAAAAATAGATTTTGATAGGAGATCCAACAATACATTTTGACAAAATGGTTGAAAACCGAAAAAAATTAATTTGTGAAATTTTTAAATACCTAAAATACACAGAATACATTTTTGGGAAAACTGGGGTTACAACATATTTGTTGATTTACTGTTTAGAAGACTTTTCATATGCTGTATCGTTCTGAAGACGTGCCGTAGGCACGTGGCCACGGGCAAATCTAGTATATATATATATATGGAAACACGGTCTTTTATTTACAACTAATTATTGTTATACTGTTCAAACTTGAGCTACATAATTGTTGATTTACTATTTATAAGGCTTTTCATATGTTGTATCGTTTTGAAGACATGCCGTAGGCAGTGCTGTAGCGCCCCGATTTCCGGTAACTGGGAAACCGTGACACATGCCAGGATCTTTTCTTCAATTAGTCACGATACACAGAAAAGCTAAAAAATTTAAACTTTTTATTCAACACAGAGTTATTACACAATAATTACAAATATCAATTTGTCATATCAAAGTGTAACGCCTGCCCCTTTTTTTTCTTTTTGACTCCAAAATCAATTCTTCCAAATTCTATATCACTTTAAACATAAACTAAGATAGTTATATTTCAAGAAAATTTTTGGCAGAGTTTCTCCTGAAATTTTTGCCTCGAAACACAAAAAGCTTACGGAATTCTGCTCTAAATTCCGCAGCTCACATCACAGGCAATAATATCATGGGCTCCCCAGGCCAAAATGAGCAGAATCACACAGGAAATATAAATATCATGCTCTGGGGGCCAAACTCATAACAGGATATCAATTATCAATTAAAAACCATAAATTCCTTTGAAACGTAGTAAGTTTTTAGAAAATAACTTATAAAACATACCACAGGTCCCGGTACTCCACAACGAGATGGGTACGGGTCAAAAACATATCATGCCACTCCACACTATACTCATCATCATCATCCACATACTTATACATCAAAAATGCAATTTAAAACATAAATTTCACTATTCACATAATTAAACCTTAAACAAAAAATTGTAAAATGAAGTTCCACTCCACAAAACCATGAATCTACACCTCACCTCTGCACTGCTGAGGAGCTGTAACAGTAGGGGACCTAGGGTAGTCCAAGGACTCCCTAACCCCCAAACACTAAGGGGTTAGCCATTTCTAGTGTAAGTATAATTTACTAATTTAGCAAATAATTTAAACTTTATAAGTAAAACATAACGAACTTACAAATACCAGGATAATCAAATTTTACTTAACAATTGAACATGTAAACATCATAAATGAGATTTCACATCAAATACTCTCTGAGTCATCACCTGTATGTATATCCATACCCGCTCATAACATACTTATCTTTAGTAACCATTTTCATAACCACTCTCATAATACAGATATTGATTTTATTGCATTATATCACGTATCACATCATAAACATATGCATTCATTCACATACTGCCACATTCATTCATGTCCTACCTAACATCTCATTGCACATTACCATTTACTTGCATTTCATCACAATATACTCCATATCCCAAACATAGTTTGGGCAATAACATATCACACCCCAAAGCCAATAGCTTGGGTAATAATCACCGCACCCCAAGCCGAACTTGGGTAATATCACATCACATCCCAAGCCCATAGCTTGGTTATTAATTTACTTCAACTATCACACTCGCAATTCATCTTGAATGGAAAAGAAACGTGTACATATAATTGATGTGCCAATGTATGTTATGACTTAACTCTAATGCAAGATTACCAATACAATGATGCTCTTATTCTAATGCAAGCAAGTCTCCGGAACAGTATGCATCCCATACTACATACGCCCCATCTCAAGCCGTTTCTCTATATATAGGAATTTGAACCCGCGTTATGAATTTCTATTTGTACACAACCTGTTCCTGACAGATACAACGTTACTGATGAGGTTGCAGATGTGGTCAAGTCCCACTAATGCAGTACGCTCATGGTGTCTATGTTTGCCACTACTACCCGGCGAACCGGACCTCACTCAAAAACCAGACGAACCCTCGGAGTTACCGCAACACAGGTTAGCTCGAAGCATCCCCTGTGGCCCCCTAACTCATAGACCGCAGTCTATGGCCTGTTCGCTTCCCCGACATAGAACACGACGGAGTTCCGGGGTCCATCCCCTAGCTCCGCCCGCTCTTATCATGGCACTTCAGTAATTAACAGTGTGAGATACGCAATCTGTGCTCCCAACTCGTGAGAAGGCACCATACGTATTTCTTTGACGGGAAGGTACAACCCAATAACACCACCTAAGGTCGGCCCAAAGGACGAGTTGGTCGTAAGGTGCCCCCTAATACCAACTTCTCTCTTTCTGGCAAAATGGTTAAGTAAAGGATCTTTATAAGTCACTACCCTAATGATGTCATTAACCCTAAACAATCCAACAGTATTAACATGACTTGCTAGGTCTTAAATCGGACTTTGCAAGGTAACCCTACTAGGCTGCTCAACCTAGACTTACCAGAATCCCTAAAGGTCTGGTTCATGGCCTATCGGTCCAAGACCCCGGCAATACGAACGTATTCGCATGCTAACCCTGAACTTGGATTTCGTCAACACTCCGGTCCGCGATCAACATACACCGGTTAAGATCTGATGGTACACGCGAAGTGACTCGTCCACAGTCTCTTAGGAGTAAGGAAACATGTCTTGATGGTCGATAGCCCCTAGGGTAATAATATCACCCTAGACGAGCACAACAAAACTGCGTACTAGCTAATAAGCTATATAGGAGTAAACAGAACACATACGAGCCAACAAGCTACGTATGAAACCAACAACTATATACGAGTTAGGCAGGCTACGTATGAGACAACAATATACATACCAGCCAAATAAGTTGCGTATGAGACCAACAGCTACATACGGGCCAGTCGAGCCGCGCATGAGACAACAACCTACATATGAGCCAAATAAGCTGCGTATGAAACTCACAGCTACATACGGGCCAGTCCAGCCGCGTATGAGACAACAACATACATACGAGCCAAATAAGCCGCGTATGAGACCCACAGCTACATACGGGCCAGTCGAGCCACATACGAGCAAAACCACATACAAAAACAACCATATAGGTAATCAAACCTAGAAGCAACCAAACGTGCTTACTAGCAAATTCGTTCTTCTATAATTAGAAACAACAGAAGAATCTACTAACAGTCTAAAATAGGCATTCTACCAATGAGAAGCCCAAGAAGCGACATCAAACTTTTATCAAGCTAACGATTATTAGTGACCTTCCCAACCCTTATTACCTATGAAGATGAGTAATGTTCATGTGACATGGTCCAACTTTACTTAGGGTCTCATACAACAAGAATCCGTGGTTTCCCTCCCCAAGTTGAACTATAACTACATGCACTAGATTCTTGGGTTCTTTCTTCAAGTTTGAGCTAGGATCACCTAGGACTAAAAGCATGGGCTCATGGGTTCTTTTTAATCTTCCACTACAATCATAATACAATTCAAGTGTGGTTCCTTTGAATCTAGAACAACTATGCAACTTGAATATTGCAACTATCACACGATGGTTCTTCACTAATGCTACCACAACAACATGATAGTTCTCTACTACACTACCACTATAATGCGATAGTTCTTTACTAACGCTATAACTACAACATGATAGTTCTCTACTACACTACAACTATAATGTGATAGTTAACACCATCACTACAACAACATGATTCTTTTCTATTACTTAAGCACGAATCTACAATGGCCTTAAGCATGGTATATAACTTAAACATCAACCTACAATACTCTTAAGCATGAATACAATTTAAGCATGTACTCACAACAATCTTAAGCATGAATACAACTTAAGCATGTACTCACAACAATCTTAACCATGAATACAACTTAAGCATGTACTCACAACAATCTTAACCATGAATACAACTTAAGCATGGACTCACAACAATCTTAACCATGAATATGAACATTGACTACAATTCAAGCATGAGTGACTATTACACACTATGCATGGATATCTACCACCACCTTAAGCATGGTTTATAACTTTCCTACAATAATCCAAGCATGGTATATAACTTCTGTAACTCAAGTATGATTTACTACACTTAAGCATGGTTCTTCTACTACTACTTAAGCATAGGTCATTTCTACCACTCAAGCATGGTATATAACTTCCCTACAATAATCCAAGCATGGTATATAACATGAGCCTCAATCCTACAACAATCCAAGAACACACCATGTTCATAAAACAAAAGAGATCATACACATATTTCGATATTATTATATAAGTGTAACTCATCCCCATATACATAACTAATCCATTATATAGGTTTTATATACTCAAATAGTTAATTTCACCAAATGTCACAAAAACCCATTTTCGGGCCCATAAAAAATTTGTATTTTCCCTGAAAATCAATTTTTAACATAACTTCTACAAAATATATCAAAAAGCCATGAAATTTGGCCAAAACATAAAATATAGGTAGATACATCATACTCACATATTTCTCGCGAAGATTCGAAGCGCCACCATGCCACCCCGCATCCAAAATCGCTAATATATCCTATCATCAATTTCAAAGCAATTAAAACTCGAATCATCCAAACCAATTACAAAAGCTAATAACACTATTCCAAATATCACACAAGCGTTCATTGAACGTCTAGGATACACACGTGCGATGCACGTAATAATCTAATGCCTATGGAATTTTTTATCCCTGAATAATTACTAGAACCACTCCTAAATTTTCTAGTGGCCCAACTATACTTTCCACTATTATACGAGAAATAATTCATACACATATAGTTCCTTTTTACAAACCCAAAATCCTAATTTACTAACAACTTGCAATCTCTCTAATAATCTGCTAATTTTTCACATCTACCATTTCCAACATCTCTTAATCTCCCTACCATAATACTCCTACTCAATAGAATTTAACCACACTCAATTTTATACAATAAAATAATTTAGGGTCTACCTTCCCGAAATTCTTTCGAAAATCCGATGCTACCACGATGTAGAGAACCCTTCAATTAGTCTACCCCTCAATTTAATTGAAAAATGACGAAGAAAAGGAGGGGGGGTGGGGTATCTTTCCTTTCGGCTGGGAAAGGAACGGGAGAAAGAAGATGTAAAGAAAGAGAAGGAAGAAGGAAAATGTAGGGGGTTTTGTAAATAAATAAATAGGTAGATAATTAATGTAAGGGATAATTGTCTGTAAGCCCCCAAATCTCTACTTTAATATTATAAACAATACAAAATACATTAAAACTAGCTCGTAATAATCCTTTAAAATTATAAAATAAAGTAGACAATATATCTGATATTTCTCAATTAAAAACAATTGTTATTAGAAAAATACATAATCACGTGCAATTCTCAATTGCGCACAGATTACGATGCAAAATAGCCATATGCTATTTTCCGGGGTATTACACGTGCCCACTGGAAAATCTAGTCTATATAATAAAACACAAAGAAAGCTATCAAGTGGCTCTCCTTCAATCCCCCCAAAATCAAAGGCTCAGATATAACCTCACAAAACACATCCCCCCCCCAACCAAAAGTTTCCCTCCAAAACTCAAATTCAAACCCCCCATCCAAAACAACACATTTTTAATTTAATTATTTCTCTCTTTCTCTCTCTCTCTCTCTCTCTTTATCATAAAGAGGATGAGCTTCAAGAGAATGATTCGGAGTTCTTGCAGAGTGGAACCATGCAGTACCAGACACGAGATAGATCTTCCAAAGAACAAAGGTTTTTTCAAATAAGCCAATTCATTTGGGACCTTGCGGATCCATTCTTTTTCCTATTCAAAGATTCCTCTATCCTATTCAAAAAATTAAGAAAATAAATTTATTTGAAAAAAAAAACTTAAAAACTTAAAACTTAAAAACTAAAAATGCAACCCCTGTTTCCGATTATACGGATTTCCATTTCTTTTCCTTTCTTCATGTATTATTGTATTTCAATTTCCGTATGGATTCTTTCCAATGCTTTTAAATCCTTTTGAATCCCCTATTGGGACCCAAATTTATATTCTAAAACTAGAATTCTATCTCCCTTCTTTTGTTTATTTACTTTGAAGCCCAAGTTAATCCATACTATATATTGTTTTATTAATTATTTTAAACTCATGAGAAGCCCAACAATTATTATTTAGTTTATTATATTAGAGCCCAAACTCAAGCCCACCTCCTATTGGACTCTACCCTAAATCCGAACCCACAAACTCATACACACACCCGTATACAAATTCCTCTACTTTTCTCCACTCTTCCCACATCCCCGTAACCACATCCCACTATCTCTAACTACCCCCACTTATAATAATTATTTTATTATTTTAATAAACACCCCCCACTCTCTCTCCCGTTACTCCCTATATCTCTCCCCCTCTCTGCTGTTTCCCAACCAACAGAACCCCTTCGACTTCTTCTTTCTTCTTCTCCCCAAACCGAAAGCTCAGAACCCAAGGTCACCCTGTCCCCTACCTCCCGACTCTCTCTCCAGCCCTGTTCTTCTCCTCATCCACTTCGCGCGACCAGCCATGACTGCCTCCCGTCGCTCCTCATCAACCATTGACTCCTCTTCCCGTCGCGGCTTCACCACGATGCCATCGTCCCCATCTCTGCTCGAGCTCTCCGCTCGACTGTGCCAGCCCTCGTCTCCATCGCCATCGTCTTGCCTCCCGCTTAAATTCGACCGCCATTGCCGAACTCTCTCTCCGCTCGTCCTCTGTTCCATCGCCAAAAACAGAGCCCACCCTGTGCACCGCAACCCCATCGCCGTGCCTTCCTGCCGTCAGCCGCCAATCAACAGTGTCTTCCGCTCGACCTCTCACCCTGCCATCTCCTCGTCACACCTCCGCTCGAATCCCGCTCGAGCCCTCCTCCGTAACTGCGCTCCGCCCTTTCCCTCGTCAGTCGCCTCCATCGACCCCGCCAGTTCCTGTCACTCTCCTCGACTCCGCGCTTCGCCAGCACCCTCTGCCTCCTCCCATTCCGTCATTGTTGCCGAGTGCCGCCCGTCACACCTTCAGTTGCACCGCCACGTCGCCAGACTCCGTCGCCGCCCACTCTTCCATCGCAACTTTTCTCCCGCGCTCCTTCTCCCTGTCTATGTCTATGTGAAGAAGGGGAATAGGGAGTTATTGACTATTGTGTGGGTAGGAATTTGCTGTGGGCATTTGTTAGAAGGGATTGGGTGATTCGGTGTGTAGGGGGGATCCGCTGTTCTGTTTTGGTGTTATTTCTGTTTGTTATTGGGTGGTGATTTGCTGTTTTGGAGTTTGTGTGGAGTTGGTGTTGTTGTTGTTAGTTGAGTTGGAGAAGGAGAAACAGTGAGGGGATTTTGGTGTGTGCTGTTGTATGTGGGTGCTTGTTGTCGGGTTGCTCTTGCTGATTGGATCTGGTTGCTGTTTGGTATTCTCGCATGCACTACGCACATGTTCTTGGGATTGCTCCCCGGGATTCTGATTTCGTTATTCCATATTAAATTATTGAATCGTCTATAAGAAAAAGGAAAGTCCACTTGAACTCCGTTATTTATTCTAGTTCAAGATTTTTGATCTCTATGCAAGTAGTTCCATCTTAATTATTCTAATTTGCCTTGTGTCCCTTCCGTTAGGAGTATCGAGGGTTTACACGAGCTAACCCGACATACTCTTTACTTCTTATTAATATCCATTGACACAAACCCAAGCCTAGACACATACTTGACATGAATAAAATAAATAGAACTTGTACATGAGAAAATACGTCGTGATTAAATACATGTTATTACTTGAGATCTTGTGACTTGAACTCGACATGATAAACTTGACTTGTATACTGGAAAATTCACTCTACTTGTTGTACATTAGTCTTGATACATGCATGATACAATAACTCGATAATTGCCCACTTGATGAACATTTATGTGATGCTGCCTCGTCTGTCTTGTACTGAGGTTTTGACCCAGTTATATTAGGAATCAGTTAAAATAATATAAGAATTGTTGTTTTAGATTTACTACTTCACGTAAATTATTGGGCAATGCATCATGTTGCTGCATTATTATCATTCCTTTGACATTCTTATAACTACTTGCATGTACATGTATGACTTAATAAAATACTTAACAAGCCGGGGTTTCTAAGGGTTGACCTAGTAGTGGACAGTCTCAGAAAATGTACTCAGTAGAAGGTGGAGAATTATTTGTGAAGACGTGAACTTGTTATCTTGTTACATGAAAACTTGACATGGAAGGTGGAGAATTACTCGTGGAGACGTGAACTTGTTATCTTGTTATCTTGTTATATGAACTTGACATGGAAGGTGGAGAATTACTTGTGTAGACGTGAACTTGTTATCTTGTTATCTTGTTGTCGTGATACACCGAGTACACGCTCTGTAGACCCCACCACGAAGTCTAAAACGAACATTGTTGTGCGTGCATCGAACTTGTGGTATGGGACGCAGTAGTACGTGCACTAGATAGGATAAACAACTTGATAATAGACCTAGTTGACATGTATATATACTTGATTAAGACCATTGCTATTAGTACCATTATTATCCTTGCAATTTGATCTTGATTCATATTCCTACATGTACCTTACTTCTTTACTCTCTGCTTTCACTACTTGCCGTCCGTACTTGCTCTAAGGACAAATTATTCCTTCTTTTTAGATGATCAAGTACAGGTGCATAAGGAGAATTTTCAGAAGACATTGATGAGCAGTTCTTCTACAATTGGAGTAGGAGTCTCTTGAATTATTCGGTAAGTTCTTATATTCCAGATTTGGTTATTGATTTTTATTCTCGTTTATGTGATTATGTTTTCTGTGTGGTTGTGATTCATTTTTCTTATATTGTTGAGTTAAGACTGGCACAGCTTATGGATGATATGAGTTGGCGTACTTATATCATTTGCTGGGCTTCAGTTACGTGCCTGTGTTTCCGTATTCCGGAAAGCGGGGCGTGACAAAAAAAATAAAAAATTTACAAACTTTAAAAATAATTCACAAATATCAAAAACGTATAAAAAAATAAAAAAATTTAAAAAATTTAAAAATATAAATTTTAATTTTTTTTAAAATTTTAAATTAACAAAAATTAAAATTTTTTAAATTTCAAAATATTAAAATTTTAAAATTTTAAAATTTTAAATATAAAATATAAAATATTAAAAATTTAAAATTTAATTTTTTTTTTTTACCCTCCACTCAAGAAAGACAGCTAAAGTAAATTTGTTATTTATCCATTATGATTTTTTTTTATAAATGTGCAATGGGGAGAAAAAGTGGAGATAAAAGAAATTATTAACTTGGATTAGAGTTTTGAGAACTTCATGTATTTCATGCTCTCTTCATGTCGTACAAAATTTTTATAGTCCGGGCTTGGTTCGTTATAAAAACAGAATGCTATGTTTGTTCGGACGGACCGGACTCGGTAAAGCATCAGACCTAATAATTTGTTCAAGTTCAGTTTGTATAATAATTCGGATGGTTCACGGTCGGACCATTTCTCGAACCGGACTCCGACGGACGACATACCATCCCCTTCATTTTACAACCCTAAATAGTATAGTCTCAACTCTTTTGGTTTGGTTAGAGCATCCACAGTCGTGTGGTATTTGTGCATTTTATGCATATTTTAGCAAAAATCACGCTGCAATCGTGTGCTATATATGCATAATATGGCATATGAGCTACAGTAGATTGCTATATTTGGCAAAGGAAATAACAATATGCATATTATAGCGGATGTTTCGTTCAAAATATTTTATAATATTTTTATTGGATTGGACGAAACATTATGTTTCGTTTGATGTAAATAAAGACATTTATAAATTTAATGAAACCCGGGAAATGTGAAAAAAACTTAGACGAAACATGATGTTTAGGATATTTAATAATTTAATTAATTAATTAGTTAATTATACTTAATTATCTAATTAGCTTATTTAATAATTAATTAGTTAGTTAATTAATGATACTTAGGGGGCTTAATCATAATTAGTGGGGCTTTGAAAGTGACAGGCCATTATTTGGATATGCAAAATGTCTCGGACGAAACATCATGTTTTGTCCGAGATTTTTGCTTTTTTGCAAAAAAATCCGATCGAAACTTCAAGTTTCGTTCAAGGAAAATTTTTATTCTCTCTCTCCGACAAAACATCATGTTTCATCTACACAAAAAATTTAAAAAAGAGTACTACAAAATGAAAAAAAGAATTATAAAAAATTTAAATTATTTATCAGGCGGTTTGATTTTTTTTCTTTCTACTTTGCTATTTTTTAGCATGTGACGACTGCAGCGAAACGACAAATGCTATTTCTATTTATGCATATTACCATATTATAATACTAGATTTGCCCATGGGCACGTGCCTACGGCACGCCTTCAGAACGATACAGCATATGAAAAGTCATGTAAACAGTAAATTAACAATTATGTAGCTGATGTTTGAACAATATGACAATAATTAGTTGTAAATAAAATTCCCTATTTCCATTAGTATATGGTGAAAAATAATTATAAATTGGGGTATAAAAGTCCATGTTTCCATATATATATATATATATAGTAAGTCTATTAAGAGCTCGGAAGCTGAATGCCTTATCGGGAGCTGGGAAGCTCAGCCATCCGATCGATCTTGATCGCGATCGGACGGCTGGGATTCATCTCCGCTTATCTTCAGATTGGGTGAGGGGTAAAAGGGGTATACTCAATCGATTGAGTATACCCCTTATCTCTAATCTTCCTTATCGATTAAGAGTCTCTCTTCTCTCCCGCTCTCTCTCGTTCCAAACCCTAATCGCTTCTCCCGCTCTCTCTCCCGCTCTCGAAGATCAAAGACGCTCTCTTCACAACTCTCTCTTCTCTTCCCACCCTATCTGAAGAGAGCGGCATCTTCGAAACCCTAATCCACCTCTCTTCGAAACCCTAATCGATAAGGAAGTGAAGTCGAGCGCTCTTCTCTCCCGCTCTCTTTCTTCGTCACCTGTGTAAACCCCTATCTCTACCATCGACTGGATCTAGACTTCGCTTATCTTCAGATCTGTCGAGGGGTAAAAGTGGTATAATCGATTTCTCGGCTGTCGGTTTCGATTTCTCGGCTCATTGGGTTGTTCCTCTCTCATATTCCGGAGGGAAGTGTTTGACTCTCATAAATGCTTTTATGACATCTGTTTAATTTCTTGCATTTTCTTTCGGTTTTGTTTGTAGGCAATGATGAGATTGATTTTCATATTAGTTGGTTACAAAATTTTGGGGCATTGAAATTATTGTTTTGAAGGGTATTTGGTTGTGTGCCATGATAATTATTCAAAGTTGAATACACATCTGGGGTATGAGCGGGAGAGTAGATGGTGAAGAAATGAAAGTATGGTGTTTGAATGTCCAATGCCCTCAACACCAACTTTACATTTATAAGTTTTGAGACTAGCTCAATTCACCAAAATTTTTGGCACCGATGACTCACAATGGTTTAGGCAGTGATGCAAAACACTTTATGATCTGAATAATTATTTCAATCATGTTTTAAGTATTCTTGATTATATATCTATCATATCCTAGTTGGCGCGGCACTCCAATGCAGCCCTACTTATGATTAGTGTTTTCTGAGCCTATTGGTTTTCTTTAGTCTATATACATTCATGAGTAAGTCTATTATGTGAGCTTGGCCGATTGATTGTGAGAAGATAAGAGATAGGGGTATTTGATTTTACCCCTTTTACCCCCAAACATTCTGAAGATAAGCAGTATCAAATATGAGTCGTTCCATCGCAATCAATCGCGAACGAATGGCTAAAAACCCCCCGCTCCCGATAAGGCATTCAGTTCCCAACCTCTTAATATACTTACTCTATATATATAACACAGTTGATGATAAGCTCCGAACAACACAGACAGAACATGAAGTATCAAATTTTGTCAGCTCAGAACAAACACAAACAGATCATGAAGTATACAAAAAAACTGTATATTAGGCAGTGATGCTAAACACTTTATGATCTGAATAATTATTTCAATTTGTTGTATTTATTCTTGATTATATATCTATCATATCCTAGTTGGCACGGCACCCCAATGCAGCCCTAGTTATGGATAGTGTGTTCTGAGCCTATTGTTTTTTTATTTGTTTATGAAAGACAGTTGATAATAAGTTCAAAACTGCAGAAACAGAGCATGAAGTATCAAAATTTGTAAGCTCCAAACAACAGAAAACTATATTTTATAGTAACTGATGTTACTTGTGTATGTGTTGGGTACTCATCTAAGCCTTTTGGTCTTTGAGTCTCTCAAACTGTTTGTTGGTGTAGGCCGTGATGCAAAACAGTTTATGATCTGAATATTTACTTCAAGATTGTTGTATTTATTCTTGATTATATATCTATCATATCATAGTTGGCACGGCACCCCAATGCAGCCCTAGGTATGAATAGTGTGTTCTGAGCCTACTAGTTTTATTTAAACCACATGTTCAGTTTCTGTTGTTCTGACACTATACCAAATTTGAAACTTCATGTCAAGCTTCTGTTTGTCTTGAGCACACAAATTTTGATACTTCGTGTCCATGTTCAAAGAGTTCATTTTATGTTTGTTCTGAGTGAACAAAATTTGATACTTCATCAATATGTTTCTGTTTGTTCTGGGCTTACTTCAAGTTGACAAAATTGGATACTTCATGATCTGCACTCGACAAAATTGGATACTTCAAGTTCTGTTTTTGTTTGTTCTGAGTTTACAAATTTTGATACTTCATGATCTGTATCTGATTGTTCTGAGCTAACAACATTTGTATACTTCATGCTATATTTCTGTTAGCTCTGGACCGGCAAAAATTGATACTTGATAATCTGTCTGTGTTTGTTCTGGGCTGGTAAAATTTTTATACTTCATGCTCTATTTGTGTTTGATCTGGAATGGCAAAATTTGATACTTCATGTTCTGTTTGTGTTAGCTCTGAGCATACAAACAGTGTCATACTTCATGCTTTGTCTGTGTTGGTTCTAAGCTTACAAATTTTGCATACTTCATGATCTGTCTGTGTTAGTTCTGGGCTGGCAAAATTTTTATACTTCATGCTCTCTTTGTGTTTACTCTGGACCGGCAAAAATTGATACTTCATATTCTGTTTGTGTTGTTTCTGTGCTGGCAAATTTTGATAGTTCATGCTTTTTTGGTGTTGGTTCTGAGCGAGGGGAAAATTTAACACTTCATGAATTTTGAACTTCATGTTCAGCCTCTGTTTTCCTGAGCCTACCATATTTACTTGAAGATTTTTTGCGTTCTGAACCGACTATCTGTTTTAATTTATTTTGTCTTTTCCAGGTTCAATAATTTCAGTTTACTTTTGATTTCAGGTTGATTTCAGCATGAAGTGCATCTTGGAGCCATTGAATACTGCAGTACGGGAAAATTTGATATTTGGAGCAAATCTAAATTTTTTCATGTACTTGTACGTTATTAAACAATGTACTATGCTGTAAAATGTTATTTATGTTTCAGTTCTTTGTATAGTGTCAGATGTCAAGTACATTTCTTATGTTGTAAAGTTTTTGTGAACTATTACTTTGCAATTCTATGAAGATCCAATTTTTTCCAAATATTCAGTTCATTATTGTCTTGATGTAATGATTGAAATTCTGTGTATTTTTGGGTGTGTTACGCAGCATGGCGTATCCAATTGATTTTCATGCTCAGAAGTACCACAAACCGAGCATCATGTACCAAAATTTTGTAAGCTCTGAACTAAGACAGACAGAGCATGAAGTAACAAATATTGTAAAGCTCAGAACAAACACAGACAGATCATGAAGTATGCAAAATTTGTAAGCTGAAAACCAACACAGACAGAGCATGTAGTATGCAAAATTTGTAAGATCATAACCAACACAGAGAGAACATGAAGTATCAATTTTTGCCAGTCCAGATCAAACACAAATAGAGCATGAAGTATAAAAATTTTATCAGCCCAGAACAAACACAGGCAGATCATGAAGCATGCAAAATTTGTAAGCTGAGAAGCAACACAGACAGAGCATGTAGTATGCAAAATTTGTATGCTCAGAAACAACACAGACAGAACATGAAGTATCAATTTTTGCCAGTCCAGATCAAACACAAATAGAGCATTAAGTATATAATTTTTACCAGCCCAGCACAAACACAGACAGATCATGAAGTATGCAAAATTTGTAAGGTTAGAACCAACACAGACGGAGCATGAAGTATGACCAAAATTTGTATGCTCAGAGCTAACACAGACAGAACATGAAGTATAAATTTTTGCCAGTCCAGATCAAACACAAATAGAGCATGAAGTATAAAAGTTTTATCAGCCCAGAACAAACACAGGCAGATCATGAAGTATGCAAAATTTGTAAGCTGAGAACCAACACAGACAGAGCATGTAGTATGCAAAATTTGTATGCTCAGAAACAACACAGACAGAGCATGAAGTATAAATTTTTGCCAGTCCAGATCAAACACAAATAGAGCATGAAGTATAAAAATTTCACCAGCCCAGTACAAACACAGACAGATCATGAAGTAAACAAAATTTGTAAGCTGAGAACCAACACAGACAGAGCATGTAGTATGCTAAATTTGTAAGATCATAACCAACACAGACAGAACATGAAGTATCAATTTTTTTCCAGCCCAGAGCTAACACAAACAGAGCATGAAGTATAAAAATTTTACCAGACCAGAACAAACACAGACAGATCATAAAGTATGCAAAATTTGTAAGCTGAGAACCAACACAGTCAGAGCATGTAGTATGAAAAATTTGTAAGCTGAGAACCAACACAGACAGAACATGAAGTATCAATTTTTTTCCAGCCCAGAGCTGACACAAACAGAGCATGAAGTATACAAATTATCTTAGAACACGGACAGAATCATATACAGATCATGAAGTATCAAATTGTGTAATCTCAGAACAAACTCAAAACAGAACTTGAAGAATCAAATTTTGTCGAGTGCAGATCATGAAGAATCCATTTTTTGTCAGCTTGGAGTAAGCCCAAAACAAGCAGAAACATAACTTGAAGTATCTCCGGTTTGTCGCTAACGAAGATCTCGTTCTTTCTCTTCAATTCCTACACCAAATGATTCATCAAACAGAAGAAAATTCAAGTACGTATGTGGCATGTTCCTGGAGAGTGTATGTTGAACATGGTTAAAACTTGTAGGCTCAGAACAAGTGTAATAGAAAACATTATGTCTTTCACTCGGAATAAAAAAATCATGCCGGCTCAGAAAAACACCACCATCAACTTTAATATCCGGTAAAACCATTGTTACAGATGCATTTTCAAAATGAAAATGAAAATTTGTAAGCTCAGAACCAACACAAACAGAGCATGAAGTGGCAAATAATTTCAGCTTTCCGACTCAAAACAAACCCAAAATGAACATGAAGTTGAACACCATCCAATAATCATGAAGTATGAAATCATGCATAAACTTTTCATCACTGCCGCATATTAAATCAAGTATAAATGAGTCAAATTTGAAATTTTGAATTTGTCACTAGGGCCGCTTTATTAAGGCACCCCGGCTAGTGGCCAAGAACAAAATTCAAGTTGCATATACTTTTCATCATTGCCTACTAAAAGTGGAATTATAAACTATAAACCCAAATTTTTTTACCAACTTTTCAGGAACTAAATTGCTTATCGAGCATCAATTTTTTTCCATCAATAATTTACCTGCAAACAAACAAGACAAAAGTGTTAAGTTAACAAATGTGCTATAATGTATTAAACTACAATAACGGCAGATATGTATGACACTTACCTTGCAAAGGCCACAGAAATAAATCAACAAAGTTCATGCTATATTCGGAGCATCCTCTGTTATAGGTTGCATTGTTGAAACTGTAGTAGAAGCTTGTGACTCATTTATAGTAGAGCTACACGATTAATGTTCACAAAATGAAATTAAGATTATACTATATACAAAGAAAATAAAGTATAAACTTTGTATTTAATTACTAACCTTTCCTTTAAAGGACAAGTACGACTGTCATAGTTAACAAGCTTCTTGCACAAGCGACACTTTCTTAGTGGTTTCGCAGCCTTCTCCAATGCTTTCTCCCTATCCCCTTTGATGCGCTTCCCACTACCTTTGGTTTTTGCGATATCGGGTACTTGAATATGAACTGTTCTAGGTAGTGAACTAGTTGTTGCTTGTTGTAATTCTTGGGGTATATCTTGTTGCAATTCAGCAACAACACCAACTAGTAATGTTTTAGCCTTTTGGCGCATCTCCTTTGATGAGCGAGCAATCCTCATCACTTTGTTAATTTTATTAGACAATTCCACCATGTCCAAATCTTGTGGACTACCATAACTACCGATTATTTCATCACCAGCATCATCATATACAATCTCGGTAGTTACAGAAGCGGTCCACCTCTTTAAAATATAACATTGACGCAGGGAATCAACAAACTCATTCCTCAATACCACAAGGATGTGTCTACAAGGAATTCCCTCCACTTCAAATTTACTACATGTGCAAGTCCCAGCAATATCCATCCCCTTGTAGAACACATCTCTTGTTTTATCAGATTGTACCGACTTTCCCATTCTCCTGACAATATAGTGTCGCACACTACCATCGTCAGCTTTCATTAAAGATGCATAATTCAAGCTTTCAACTAGTTCAGCCTGAAATATATGAAATTTCGATCTAGTGTACAGTTCAGACATTTGGGATTCAATTTCAAAATCTGTTTGCAGCTTTGGTTTGGTATGCAGAGTGGTGTAGTCAACTGCTAACTGATTTTGTCTTTGTTTCCTTATTGCCCTTTTAAATCTCATCATAAATTCATGTAAAGAATTTTTGCTATCAACATATTTATCTACAAAAGCATTCATGCTTTCTGATCTCTGAGTTGTGCGAATTCCAGCAGTAAAAATATGCTTAGCATAAGCCGGTATCCACTTCTCACGAAGCAAATAAATGTCAGAAAGCCAAGGATTACCTGTTATTGTAATATGTATCGAGTACTAATAGTACAAAAAAAAGTTCAAACATAAGAATAATTTATTGAAACAAGTAATACCTGCAATTTGCACATTAGCATGCATTACGTCATTCCATCTCATCTCAAACTCTTCTGGGGTCTCAGATTCCCAGATGCAACTATGGAATGGAATGCTAAAATCACTATTCAAGCCCGGGCCACCAAGCTTATCGGGAAGCTTTTTAAGAATGTGCCACATGCAAAGCCTGTGGCTCGAACTAGGAAAACACATGCGAATTGCATTATCCATTGCAGGATCTTGGTCTGTGATGATCACTTTTGGTGGAGACCCACCCATTGTTTCACCCCATTTTTGAAACAACCAAACAAAAGAATCGGTGGTCTCTTTATTTATAAAAGCCGCACCAAAATTGACAGATTGGCCATGATGATTAACTCCAGTAAACGGAGCAAAAACTAACTTGTATTCGTTGGTATCATATGTGGTATCAAAAATTAGCACTTCACCAAAATGCTTGTAAGCCTTCCTGGCAATAGCATCAACCCATAATACATGGGTTAATTTGTTGTCTTCATCAACCTTGTAATGAAAACAGAAAGAAGGATTCATCTCTTTTTTCTCTTGGAAGTGCTCCAGCAATATATCAACATCATAAGGTCTCATACCATCCTTATCTCTTTGCAAGGAATTTCTAATGTATTTTTCAGTACAATTAATGTTACTGAAACCTTTATTTTCTATTTCCATGAAGGACATAAACTCTGAAGTTCGTATGTTAGCCTTTTTGAAAGTACTGAGTAAACTTTTTTGCGCTTCAGAGATAGTTCTATTACATCTTAGAAATTGTTGCTTTCTAGGTGTGACACAAATATGGCTGTGCTCCTCAACAAACCTACGGATTGACCATCTCCCGTCATCATCCCTTTGGATTCGTATTTGAGCCATACACTCTTCTTTCGTCACAGCCATTTTCCTTCTCTTGATCAAATTTGAAGAAGAAGATTCTTCATTATTGGCAACATTCACAATAGTTGTATCAACCGGCTTGCCTTGCTTTGAGCAAACAAATTGTTGTGAATATCTCTCCTTTGTGGTAGTATCAACCATCGTAGCAAACTTGCGTACTGAAAAACCAACTAATTTTGCATATGTTTTATAAAATTCATATCCGTCTTCTATTGTTGCAAATACTAAACCAACAATTGGTTTAGAAGCATCATCAACGTTCCTCCAACTGGACTGAACATCTTGGCTTAGTAATTTCTCATTTTCAACCTCCATCCTCATAGGAGAATGAGACAACAAAAATTAAAAATAAAGCTACAACTTTAAATTAGCACAAACGAAAAAGTCCAACATAATACATTCTTGATCTACAAGTCCAATTTTTTTTCTTTTATGGGAGAAACATTTAAATGGCAAACAACCTACAGCTTCTTACATGGATTTTACATAGAATTTGGGTGCTTATATGCATGTGTCATGTCCTATTAGCAGTGATTGAAGCATATATCGAAAGAAACAAAAACTAGACTGTATATTACATGGATTTTGTGTGCTTATATGCATGTGTCATGTCCACATCTTAAAATTCCATATACCAGTACGAATATTATTTGCTATTCTAAATGTACTAGTCCGAATACTAGTGCGAATATTATCAGAGCATAATTTAAGCGCTAAAAATATAACAACAAACTAGAAGCATTTATAAAGGAAATAAAATTTGAATTCGAGATGAGAAATCGAAATCCTTGTCGCAGTTTGGGTTCTCCGTCGGATGGAGAGAACGAACTTGTAAGTGCTCTTCTAAGGTGCAGCTCCCGATGGCGTCTCAATCGATCGGGTATACCACTTTTACCCCTCGACAGATCTGAAGATAAGCGAAGTCTAGATCCAGTCGATGGTAGAGATAGGGGTTTACACAGGTGACGAAGAAAGAGAGCGGGAGAGAAGAGCGCTCGACTTCACTTCCTTATCGATTAGGGTTTCGAAGAGAGGTGGATTAGGGTTTCGAAGATGCCGCTCTCTTCAGATAGGGTGAGAAGAGAAGAGAGGGTTGTGAAGAGAGCGTCTTTGATCTTCGAGAGCGGGAGAGAGAGCGGGAGAAGCGATTAGGGTTTGGAACGAGAGAGAGCGGGAGAGAAGAGAGACTCTTAATCGATAAGGAAGATTAGAGATAAGGGGTATACTCAATCGATTGAGTATACCCCTTTTACCCCTCACCCAATCTGAAGATAAGCGGAGATGAATCCCAGCCGTCCAATCGCGATCAAGATCGATCGGATGGCTGAGCTTCCCAGCTCCCGATAAGGCATTCAGCTTCCGAGCTCTTAATAGACTTACTCTTCGATTGAGTATACCCCTTTTACCCCTCACCCAATCTGAAGATAAGCGGAGATGAATCCCAGCCGTCCGATCGCGATCAAGATCGATCGGATGGCTGAGCTTCCCAGCTCCCGATAAGGCATTCAGCTTCCGAGCTCTTAATAGACTTACTATATATATATATATATATATATATATATATATATATATAGAAAATTAAATAAATAAATGAGTTGTATTGGGGGGGGGATTTGAATTTGAGTTTTGGGGGAAAAATGTGTTTTGTGATGTTAGATCTGGGCGTTTGATTTTCGGGGGATTGAAGGAGAGCCACTTCATAGCTTTTTTTGTGTTTTCTTCTATAGACTAGATTTACCCGTGGGCATGTGCCTACGGCACGTCTTCGGAATGATACAGCATATGAAAGTCTTGTAAACAGTAAAACAACAATTAAGTAGCTCAAGTTTGAATAGTAAAACAATAATTAGTTGTAAATAAAAGTCCATGTTTCCATTAGTATATGTTGAAAAATAATTATAAATGGGAGAGTAAAATCCAACTTCTGAGAGTATCTACAACGGCTAGCCAAAATGAAGAAGCATAGCCATATTTGGAGAGTCACACTCATTTTGCATCTTCAACGGTTAGGCATATTGGCTAGGCATTTTGCCTAGCCATAAACATGAAGAGGCAAAATGGAGAGCAAAAGCCAAAATATAGAGGAAGAAGTATGGTTGGAGATGAAGCAAAATGGTTAGCCAAATTCACTAGGCAAAAACACTATTTGAACAATTTGGCTAGCCATTTTAGCTAGTATGGTTGGAGATACTTTTAGAACTTTGAGTGTGGAAAATGATGAAATTTAACTGTTGATGAAATATTCGTTATTTTCAATGTAACATGAGCAATAAAAAATATATAAAAAATCTGAAAATTTATAAACCTAAAATCTGAAAATATAAATATATGAGTAAATTGAGAGAGAGAGAGAGAGAGAGAGAGAGAGAGAGAAATAAATAAATAAATGAAAGAGTTGTTTTGAGGGGATTTGAATTTGAGTTTTGGGGGAAATTTTGAGGCGGAAAAGTATGTTTTGTGAGATTAGATCTGGATTATTGATTTCAACTCTATTGAATGAGAGCTACTTGATAGCTTTCTTTGTATTTTATTATATAGATGTACGGACTGTGGATGCTCTTATACGGTTATACCGTAAGTCACCTATTTGGAAAACCTATGTGGCAGAGGTAGAGGGAGGTGATAACATAATAGTGAGAGACGGAAAAGTAAAATGGTTGAAGGTAATATATTGTTATAAAACAATGAATAGTGAAGCTTCAGCCCATCCATTTCAGACTTAACTAAAACTTCGGAAATCAAAACCCTCATAACTAACCTACTGTCGTTACAGTAGTGTAAAGAACGAGAAACTTTATAGCTCAACTTACAATCAAACAAATTACCCTACAGAGTACGAGAACTTGCGGGCTGATTCAAAATTCACACTGCTGAGAGATGTTATATGAGAGATATTTAGTATATCGCTATCACTGTTATGATTTGGGTCGCTATCACTGTTATGATTTGGGTCCTTTGACTTGATAGAGATAATTATTACTTTCGTAAGATTAGTAATAGTGTTTCTGATAATTTAACTAATACCATGCATCTTATTTAATTATGGACTATAGCTGCAGCGATATGTCCTTTAGGGAGGATTGTCAGCGCCTTCCAGTGGAGGAGTACGATGACGATAATGACGATAAAATCGAGATCAGCCCGACGTTTGACTACTACTGTACTTTTGATAGATCCCCACCTCCCAGTGTCGGGGGGGATCTGATTGCTTATATGTACTTCTGACGAGCACGTTCTGTTTGTCCCACCGTCCCATGTTCGGAGGAGACCTTACGTTTTATATATGTACTGTAAAACTCTGAGTTTGTTTTATTAACCTATTATTAATAAACATG
This sequence comes from Hemerocallis citrina, assembly GCA_017893485.1. Classification (NCBI taxonomy): domain Eukaryota; kingdom Viridiplantae; phylum Streptophyta; class Magnoliopsida; order Asparagales; family Asphodelaceae; genus Hemerocallis; species Hemerocallis citrina. Next base: position 253,998,365 of record CM030363.1, on the reverse strand, counting down.
ATGGCCATACTTTTATCTTTTCCTACCAAAAAAAGAAACAAAAAAACTTACAATCAAACAAACCTCTCAATAGTGCACTTCCATGGGAAAACATGGAAATTTTTCCATTAGTGGAAGTGCAACCAGCCAAACCACTCATAAATCTTGCAAGCAATTCCACATTCATAGAACTGTGAAACTACTATTTAGTTGGGAGCAAGGTTCTTCACTTTGGAGGTACAAAATATACTAACATTGCTAATCATATTCTTATCCCTATTTTAAAATTATCTTTCATTATTAAGAAAAAAATAGGTAAAAACAGAATTTAGATAACTATACTTATTCTCACATTTTAGCACATTTTAGCAGTAAGATACCTATAGTAATCTTAACTCCAATATTTGTCCAAAACATGTCAAAGTCAATTAGCATAACTAGAATTATTTAAACTCATGATAGATAATTCTGATTATCCTAACTTAAATTCCCCCAAATCATCACACCAGACAAAGAAATAAAAACCGTACTAATATATTAATAATTTTTTAGAAAATTAGAGAAAATAAGGAAAATCCCTCGAATGTACCAAAACTATAAGCTTACTAATATGAGCACTCGACGCCGCAGGACCCTTGATCCCCCCTAAATCTCATACAATAATTACAAAATTGCCACCACCAGTAACTAGTAACCTAATTAATCAATTAATTAATGAACGATTCATCTAATTAATAACCCTATCTCATCTCAGCCGTTGCATCTTTCTCGCGTAGAAACTCTTCCCCCTCATCACTTCCGCCCTCCTCCTCCTCGCTGCCCGGCACTCCTCCGCCGCCACTGCCGCCATCTGATTCTGATGCTGCACGTGACTCGGATTGGGACCCACCTGCTGTGTTTGCATCACGATCTGTTAATAAATAACAAATTTAAGAGAAATAAAATAAAAATAAAAAGAAAAAGAAAAATCACCCTAGATTGTGCTTCCTTGAAAATAGCGTTGCTTCGCATCAGAACTAGCCAACGCATCTGCGCCTCCGCGATAGACTTGGACTGATTATTGACTTTGGAGTCGGACGAAACCGCTATCACGGACCTCTGCTCCGACATCGGAAACAGCTTCTCTGGTGGAACAGGAGGAGTGACGACGTCATCGGTGACGCTGGGAGTTTGAGGGTTGGATATTGTTGTCTCAAATTTCGTGCTCGCCTTGTAGTGGGTTTCCGCTCGCTTCTTCTTTTTGTAGGAGGGCCAGACGGGGAGTAATTTGAGGACGGGGTTGGGCCGCAATGAGAGGAGAGCAGCAGCCGCCGTGAAGTCATCCGCATCGAACTCCGATGATGACGTCATCCACTGTGATGATGGAGGATCGATGACTGTAATTTTAGAGGAAGCTTTGGAGACAAAAAGGAATTGAGAGATAATGAGATTGAGGACCAATAGAGAGGAAGGAGGAGGCCGCTCAAGAGACGGGACTTTTATGCGGATGTAGGGCACGCGTTGCTCACGTAACTTTTACATGTGAAAGTAAGAAGAACAGTCCGGGTCGGGTATGAGGGATTTAAGCGGATCAAAACCCGCACAAGTTCTCCTTTTTTTCTTCTTCTTCTTCTTCTTCTTTGAATCTTTATGATGCTATTGGGCATGGGCTTTTCTTGCATTATGGGGCCTGGGCTTTTTCACGTGCACTGTGTGTGTATGTTTTTTTTAAAATAAAATTTAATCCCTTGAGAACTAGTTTTTTTTTAAAGCTTTTTTCGTCTTATAGAAATATATACTATTGAGAAAGTAGATATTAAAAAGCGATTTAAAAAGCGACTCTCAACGGCTGTCTTCTCCGGCTTTTCCCAGTCAGATCCGGCGACTACTCTCCCTATCGACCCTCCTCCCCTTCATTAATCTTGGTCAGCTCTCTTTTCTCTCTCTACCCATCTTCTTATTTTAGCCTCTCTCCTTCGCCTCGATTGTCGACCCACTCTCTCCCCCGGTTCGCTCATCGCCGTCCCTCTATCGTCGTTTCGCTCGGAGTGTTCTCTCCCGACCCCGGAGGAGACGCGCACCCTTCTCGTTTGCTTCCTGCGGTGGTGCCTCAGCCGCCTACTGTGGCTCCAGGGCCTTGCACTGTCGTCCGTTTCTTTCGGCAATCCCCCCTGCTTAGTGGCTCCTTCCGGTGGATTCCTTTCTCTGGCGGCTATCCGATTCATCCTTGGTCTGTGAGTGTATTCCCGGTGGTGCTGCCGTATACCCACTGTGAGTTTACTGCATTATTTGGGTGTTGTGTGTAGTGTTGGTCTTTGGTAGAGCTTCACTGCCTCTAGTGTGTTGAGATTTCTAAACGTTTATTTAGATAGTGTTCGTTTTCGATTTTTCATTGCTGTGGCATTGCTTGTGGATCTAGTGTTATTTATCACTACTTTTTTTCTCTTCCCCCAACGGCTCCGTTCCGTCAGTATTTGGTTTCAGCGTTTCGCTGAGCCCTGAGCAACAGTTCGCTCAAGATCAGTTACGTCTATGATTCTTCCCTTATCGATTCTTTTCTCCTTCATGTTCTCTCTATCTTGAGGGTGTTTTTAGCCCCCCTCGTGCTCCACGGTTTACTTCCTTGGTGGTTCTATTTTGGTGCAATTGGAACTGTACTGTCCCCCTTTGTTTGTACACTGTCCTTTGCTGGTGATCTTGTAAGGCATTGTTGGTCTGGTACCTACAATGCATCTCGCCGAGCATGATGCCAAGTCTAAAAATTTAGTGCCGGTTTTAGTATCGCAAAAGTAATTGTCATATTCTTCTAGTGCTCTGCTATCTCCACTATCTCCCCTTCCTCTTGTAGGGCCGACCCTCTTGTGGTTTGCTTCAGATGCCTTCTTCCCGGGCATTTCAAACGCGAGTGCATGAATAAAATTAGGTGCATTTTCTGTGATAAGTTTGGTCATTCGCGCAGTAGATGTTTTTCTCTTCAAAAACTCCTTGGTTTCCCTAAAGGTCATCTCCTTCCGGCCAAACTTCTCTCCTTTCTAAACTACCCCCTTTTAAAGCGCAAGTACCTTGCCAGCTTGGCTAGGAAGTTCAGTATTGTTCCTGGAAAGATACACAACTCCTCGGCAGTTGTCCCTTTACCAGCTATGAACTCCACCATCTCTTCCACTGCCTATTGTGATTCTTTAGACAATCTTCGGCATCCTAATATTGCTAACCTTTTTAGGGACCGTAAGGTGTTTTCGCAACTGGTCTCCTTCCCTCGTTTGGGTCATTACAAGGTTCGTGGCCCATGTTCTCCAATGGCGCCTTCACTGAGTTTGAATTTGTTTAATCACAAAGGTTTATTTAAATCCTTTGTCACTTGTCGATCTTGGTCTCGAAGTATGTTTGGGCACGCTATGCAACGTCACATTTCAGGTCCTCAGATGCATACTATCAAGGCGAATCTTTCTTCTAAGGCCCCTTCAATTTATTTTAATTATCCTTGTTCTATGATGTTTTCTTCTCCCAAACTTTCGACATTCTCTTTTCATTTTTCGGGATGCATCTTTTCGTTGTATCAAGTTTTAGGGGTTCGATCTTGGATCAATCACCTCCTTATGGAGGTTTTGCACAACTTGCAATCTCTTCCCCCCGAGCTTTCGCCTTTACTTGTTTACTTTTCTTTCTCCCGCTTTCCCTTCCTTTCTAAACCCAGCCCTATAACATCTTTAGTTGATTCCAGTATGCTATTTTCATCTTATCGCATCATCCAAGATGTTCCTAGCAGGTCAATCCCCGATGCAGATTTGCCTCCATTGGTGAAGGAAATACCGTCCACCGTCAAGCGGAAATACAATAAGAAAGTCTATTGTAATTTGCAGAATCGGGTGAGCGCTCGTATTCTGGCTAGGAAAGCAGCATCTATTGCTGATCCTCAGCTGCTAAAGTTTTGAGTCACTCCCTCCCCTACTTTGTGAGTGAGCGGTGCTCCGTGACTCCACTTCCTTCCAGTGACCGATCTTTGTGCCTTGGGTAGCGAGCCGGAGTGGGAGGTTATATTCCCAATCTTCCTGGATTACGGCTTAGCACCCCATTTTGGAGTTTGCTCGTGTTTTGTCTGAGATGATCCCCTCTACTCGCCGGAGCTCCGGTACTGTCTTCTGATATACTGCTGGTGGTGTTGGCTCCTTCTTCGCAGGATGCTGCTTGTTCAGTTTCTGTTTGTATAATTGTTTTATTTATGTACCATTGTTTCTATTAGGGGATGACCTTTTTGTCCCCGGAATCTGTATATCTTTTAGCTTTTGCTTCGTTTTACCGCTTGTAAAACCTCCCTTGTAACTTTTTTATCGTTATATATTATTAATTGCTGGCTGGAGTCTTTTGACTCTATCCGTATCATCATACAGAGAACTAGTTATTTTTGTACGACACGTTTTATAAACTTACGGACTGGTTCATTATTTTCTCCTTGTATTGAAGCATGGAAGGGAAAGAAAATTGTTTCTCATTAGTTGGTTGATCACGTGGTTTTTGTTCGAGTCTCGTTAATCTCATCTTTTATATTGCATTTGAGCAAGATATAAGATATTACTGATGTTTTTTTTGAGGTAAGATATTACTGATGTTGCATGGAAGGTATATGATGTTATGCCTACAAGAGTTCGAAATTTTTTATTTGACATCGGTTTCTTGGGTGTTGTAAGGGAATGGAATCGAACAAGGAAGAGAGATACGCTTATGAATTATTTGGTTATTTAAGGGTTCTTTATGGGTCTTTATGGTTGTATATATAACGAGACTTCTTGTAGATAGTTGTTCCACTTCCACATTTGGGAGATTGTAGGATATATATATACTAGGTTTGTCCGTTGACACGTGCCTACGACATGTCTTCGGAATAGTACACCTTGTTTGATCATATAAAATAATTTTGGAGGTCCAGCAAATTAATTGAAGTAACAAATATAGAGCAAAAAACATATTATATGAATTTTTTTTTTTTGGAATTATTTTTAAAGTTTTCAAAGTTTTAAAATTTTTAGTTTTTGTATTTTTTGTATTTTTTAAAATTTAAAATTTTTTTATTTTCTTAATTTTTTTGAATAGAAGAGGGAGGGAGAGAGAGAAAAAAAACAATAAAATAAATTGAGGAGTTGTTTTGGGTGGGAATTTAAATTTGAGTTTTGGGGAAAAATATGTTTTGTAAGGTTTGATCTAGGCCTTTAATTTTAGGGGGGATTGATTGTGAGCCACTTGATAGCTTTCTTTGTAATTTATTATATATATATAAATATATATATAAAACTTAGAACATTTTTGAGGAATGCTCAGCTAAGGATTCTACCAAATGAAATTGACTTTCATGGCGTTACTTTGAAATATTATAGAATCAGTCAATGAAGCATGCTATGTGCATTCTCTAAAAAAGTTTAGTGCTATGATTGAAGCTTTTAGGGCAAAATTGAGGCAAGATGAGTGAGATCTGTAAGCTTTGTATTCTAAGAACATGATGAGTCTAAGAATTTACTTTGATACATATATAGGCTAAGCATGTATTGTTTGTTAGCATGGATGATGACACAGGGAGCTTGAAATACATGCTTATTATAAAGAGTGAATTATGTGAAAGGATTATGCAATTTATATAGGGATTAATCCAATAGTGAGATTTATTGTCAACAAAGGATTTTATCTTTCCCTGTGAAAGGATTATGCAATTTATATAGGGATTAATCCAATAGTGAGATTTATTGTCAACCAAGGATTTATCTTTCCCAGTTATCATTATCACTATGCATGTGCTCGAGACTGCTATCTTAATTAACATCTTGCAAGTTTTTTATATGGCAGGCTGAATCCTGAAAGACAATGATGGAATTGGAAACAGGGCAACAGTTTATGAAGTCATTATCCGAGGTATGACCCCAAGTTATTTATTCATGTTGAGTTGGATAAATAAAAGACCTGGACATGCCAATCACTTTTGCATTAGTAAGTCAACTAACTATATCATCAGACGAAAAATTATTATGCACACAGTATATATATATATCTAATCTAATATTATAATCTAATCTAATATTATAATGGGAGAAGGTCTTAGTGTCATTTGTCATTTTGTCATTCTACCAACATGTGCAACGCACATACATGTTTAATATAAAGAAGGTTTCTGGTTCGAATCCTCTCTGCGTTAAAGTTTTTATTTTTATTTTTTAAAATGGGTTTTGCTCCATTGAAAACGGGTTCGTTTTCAATGGGTTGGAAAACAGGGCTCTCAGCCGTCCGATCTAGCGTGATCTTGATCAGCGGTTGTGATCAAGATCCGCTAAGGATCTCCCATTAACACTGAGAAAAGCAGAGGGGTATTTTCATCACTTCACGCCAAAAAATATTTGGGACATAGCGTTTTTTTGGCGTGGAGTTTTTTTTTGTCGAAAAAATCACTTAGGCCGTTGTTGGATTGTTTGAAGTTTTTTTTTGAAAAAAATTGTATTTAGGCCGTTGTTTGGAACAACGGCTTAGGTTGTTTTTTTTATAAAAAATTTCAACTTAGGCCGTTGTTGGGAACAACAGCCTAAGTATGTACAGGTGTTTTTCCAAATACTTGTACATACTCAGATCTTTATCTCCCTCACAACTCTCTCTCGCTAGCGGAGCTCGATAAACCCAATTCCCCAAACCGTACCTCTCTCTCTATCGAACTGAAAACCCTACCTCTTGATCGTTGCTTTTCAATGAATCTCTCCCTATTCTCAGTCTCTAGCCCTCTTCCTTTGAAGATCCCAATTACAAAAAAATCATAACCCATACGAAATCTACCCAACCCTAAAACCCTAATCCCCCCTAAATTAGCCAAACCCTACTCCCCTTCCTTTCTCTACAGCAGCAACTTTGCGGCCTCCCGAACACCCTCATTATTAAATGTACTAATTTGTTCCCACTTGAGTAGTTATAACTAGGCTAATTGATTGGAAATTTTTCTCCAATATTTGAGTGTACAATTGCTATATTATGCGTAGGTATTTATAGAGTAGGTAATTCTAGTTTAATTGGGGAAGTAGATGTAGTATTAGTTGTTGTTATTTGTTGTTCGATGTTAGTAATAGCGCACAAAGTAAAAAAAAATTATGCAACTTTGCGAGTACGTTGGACATGCCATATACAACCCAACAACCTAACGCAATTCGTAGAAGTGTGTTTGGATTCACGGTTTGAAGTGTACGGCCGTGTATCGCTTTTAATTCATTCCCGTGAGTAAAAGCGATACATCGGCGTATTTTGCAAACCATGAGTTGAAACTCACATCTACAAATTTTGTTGGCTGATGTGTTTTGCCGCCGTCCCACTCCCAAAGTATAGGAATTTTTTGATCTCGTTTGTGCAGATTTGTACCGTATATCAAACAACAACCTCAGTTCAAGAATGAGGGGAATGCGAGCGAGATACAGCCTTATCTTGCAAACCGTGGATCGGAACTTATTTGTAGAAGTTCCGTTACCTTGTGCGCAGCAAGCCGGACCCAATAGAAGAGTTTTGTATTTATATGGCGTCGTTTTCGACGTGTTGTCACTTATTTTGTTTCGTATGTATATATATCACAATTGTTTGTTAACAAGCTGTTTTATATATAATATGTATATTAATTGACCAATAATATATTTTTACCCCAGATGAACTACGATACGGAGAGTTCTGCTGCCGGTGATAATTTTGTGCGGGTAGAACCAATCACTGATTCCATGCCGTTAGTCGAAGACCATCTAAAACCAAAGTTAGGTATGACATTCCCCACTTTAGTTGAGGCCGAGAATTTTTATTCTTCATATGCCCGTTGTGGGGGTTTTGCAATGCATAAGGGTGGGAATAAATTAAAGGGAGGAATGGAAGTAGATAAGTCATATCTTTGTAATAAAGCTGGGTCGTCACCGAGTCAACATAGTGATGGTAGACGGGGAACAACCTGTAGAACGGGTTGCAAAGCTTGCGTTCGTGTAAAATTCACGAAGAACACAATCACGAATTCACCTCACCCGGTAGAAGGCATCTTTTGCCCCGGAACAGGTCCGTGTCAAATACGGATAAAAGGATAATAGATCAAATGAACCAAGCTAATATCCAGACATGTCGACAAATGCTCTTCTTCGAAAGTGCTAGTGGTGGTCACGATCAAGTAGGATTCACAGAAAAAGATGTTAGAAATTTACTTAGAGATTCGCAAGAAGCATTGAAAGGACATGATTCTATAATGTTAATTGATTTTTTCGAATCTAAGAAACAGATGGATCCTTCATTTTTGTATGACATTCAAGTAGATCTCGAAGGCAGTTGTCACATTGTATGTAGGTAAATGGTATTTGTAGGATGAATTATGAAGAATTTGGCGATATAATTTGCTTTGATGCCACGTACAATACGAACCGTTACGGAATGTTATTTGTTCCCTTTGTTGGAGTGAATCAACATTGGCAATCGACTTTCTTAGGAGGTGGGTTCATTCCAAATGAGACGACCTCTTCGTTTGAATGGTTCTTTGAAAAGTGGTTAGGGGTTATGAATTATGCTCCATCCGGTATTGTCACCGATCAAGACCGTGGGATCGCCGCCGCAGTTAAGAAAGTTTTCCCCCAGACTCGGCATCGTTTTTGTATTTGACACATTCTGAATAAGTTACTCTAGGAGGTTCGTCTTTCGAACGATGTCGACAAGTTTAGGGAGTCCTTGAAGAATGTCATCTACAATTCCGAATATGTATATGAATTTGTAGAAAAAAGGAATATGTTGATTTCGCAATACGGATTAGAGAATAACAAATGGTTGAACGATATATTTGATATCCATGAAACTTGGGCACCCATCTACGCTAAAGATTCTTTTTGGGCCGGCATGTTGAGTAGCCAACGGGTTGAGTCCGCACATTCTACCCTGAAGCATCATACAGGAAAAAAATATTCCTTGCATGAAGTTGCCGTCATTTTCGATCATTTTTTGGGAAGGCAAAGACACGATGAATTGAAAGAAAATTATCGTAACCGTGAGAAGAGACCGAAGTTGAAGAGCGAATGGGCTTTGGAGGCACAAATGGCAAAAACATATACTTTGAAAATATTTTACAAATTTCAAGATGAAGTCACAAAAAGCTTCATGTACAATGTGACATTCGTTGCCGATCTTGAGACATCGGATAATTCAACCTTCCATGTGATACTCTGTGGAGAATCAGAACCGGCTCGCCTTCTTCAATTATGCAAAATCAATGGAATTATTACATGTGCATGTCACTTGTTCGATTTCGTTGTCATTCCTTGCAGGCATATTTTAGCTGCACTTCGTTTCTGCCATCACACTTTCCTCCCAGATGTATATATTAAAAGAAGATGGACCAGGGATGTGATGAGAAGAAGTTATACATCCGTTCCAACCAAACCAAATACCGAGAATTTTGCTTCTCGATATTGTGAGTTGAGCTACCATGCAAAACAGATTGTCGATCTCGGTTGTTCCTCTAATGAAAGTTACAAATACACGTTGGAGAATTTACTGAAGATCATTGACGGTGTTTCTCGGCTACAACCCGAATTAGGTGAACAACCTGAACAGGCCTCACAACCACATGACAGTATCGAACCCGAAGGTAGTTCACAACCGCATGGTAGTACACAACCTCATGATCAAGGGAGTGGACACATACCTACACGCATTAGTGACCCACAGCAATGCACGACAAAGGGAAGGCCTCACGCCAAAAGATTGAGGCCGATTAGAGAGCAACTTCGCATAAAAAAAACCGAGAAGGTGCCGAAGATGCGGCATTGTGCAAATGAATCATGATTCAAGAAATTGTCTAACTTTATTTGAGGGGTAAGACCCATACTTTATTTGTTTGTCCCTCGTTTAAATTTATTATACTTTATTTGTGGTAAATGAGTTTCTTACTAACTAAACCTAATCTTTCAATGAAGGCAAGAAGTAATTCCTTCCGATGAAGACAGTTCTGAGTCGAGATATGACGATCCACTGTGAATTGTAATTTATAAAATGTAATGTTTCAGTATATTTTGAACTCTTTGTGCAACTTGGTTAATTACCTTTGATTGGTAACTGTAAATGTTCTTGAGACTTAAGTGTCGTTTGTTTGTGTCATTTGTTAATATTGTTGTTGTACATAAATGTTGGTTTGTAACTCAATTGTATCAGCTGTAGGTGTACTTGCAGATGTAAATAATTTTTTTTTAAAAAAAAAACCTAGGCCGTTGTTGGACACAACGGCCTCAGTTATTTGTTGAATTCTGTTTGGTATTCAATATAACTAGTTAAAAAGAGCAACAAGTCACAGAGCAAAACAATATTTTTTTGATAACCTAGGCCGTTGTCTCCAACAATGGCCTAGATTATAGCAAAAAAGTTGTGATTTTGGGGGTGCTCTCTGACTTAGAGTAGACAAAAGGAGCAACAAGTCAGAGAGCAACACCATTTTTTATAAATACCTTAGACCGTTCTTTCCAACAACGGCCTAGGTTATAGTCAAAAAGTTGTGATTTTGGGGGTGCTCTCTGACTTGGAGTAGAGAAAAGGAGCAACAAATCAGTGAGCACCACCATTTTTTTAGTAAATACCTTAGGCTGTTGTCTCCGACAACGGCCAAGGTTATAGCAAAAAAGTTGTGATTTTGGGGGTGCTCTCTGACTTGGAGTAGACAAAAGGAGCAACAAGTCAGAGAGCACCACCATTTTTTAGTAAATACCTTAGGCCGTTGTCTCCAACAACGGCAAAGGTTATAGCAAAAAAGTTGTGATTTTGGGGTTGCTTTCTGACTTGGAGTAGACAAAAGGAGCAACAAGTCAGAGAGCACCACTATTTTTTAGTAAATACCTTAGGTCGTTGTCTCTAACAACGACCAAGGTTATAGCAAAAAAGTTGTGATTTTGGGGGTGCTCTCTGACTTGTAGTAGACAAAAGGAGCAACAAGTCAGAGAGCAACACTATTTTTTATAAATACCTTAGGCCGTTCTCTCCAACAACGGCCTAGGTTATAGTAAAAAAGTTGTGATTTTGGGGGTGCTCTCTGACTTGGAGTAGAGAAAAGGAGCAACAAATCAGTGAGCACCACCATTTTTTTAGTAAATACCTTAGGCCGTTGTCTCCGACAACGGCCTAGGTTGTAGCGTAATACTTGAAAAAAGAAAAAAGTCATAGAGAACCCCTTTATATGAATACCTTAAGCCGTTCTCTAATAACGGCCTAGTTATGAAGTTTTTGGGGTTTTTACAAATTTTCTCTTTAGTCTTTACGTACAGTCTCTGTGGAAATTTATACCAAAGACAGATGATCTACACTTGCATATCGTTTAGCTATATTTTTTATTTGCCCATTACTTCCACCTTTCAAACCAATATATAATCATGGTGGTTAAATATGTACAAAAAATAATATAAAATAATTCATAATCATCCATTTTGGAAAAAAAAAACTCTAACATTTATGGTAAGGTTAGGGTTAGGGTTAGGGTTAGGGTAAGGTTAGGGTTAGGGGTTTTTTGTTAGATGTGTTTTCTGTTAGCGAACTCTATTATTATGTGAAGCAATAGGGATATCATTATCATCACAGCTGCTCGAAGAACTGCACACAATTACTTCACGACAAGATTCCACATCCAAAATTTCCACAAAAGCAATAGTTGCTGGAAGTATTTTAGAGTAATCTTTGAACTTTTTTGGGATACTCTTCAAATTCAAAAGAACCAGATTGCGTCTCCTTATGAGTCTTGGGAAATCATGTCCCCACTGGGTTTTGCAACAATCCCTTCTTTCTCGTGTCAAATATAGAAGACTTAATCTCTTCTCTTATTGGGTTATACATGTGGGGATGTACATGTGGGTTTTTACATGTTCTTTTTTCCATATTGGACTTGTTGTACATGTGGCTTATCCCAACATGTGATCTACATGTGGGGATCTACATGTTAGTTTTTCCAATATATGATCTACATTTGGGGATCTACATGTGGTTTTCTGTTATGGTTTTCCAATACATGATGGTCCCTATTTAGACCTTTTTTTTGAAAATAATCAGATCCAGTTCTTGATGGCCAAGTAATTGGATCTGATTGCTCTCCGCTCTAAAGCGAACCGAATCTTTTTTGTTTTTGGTTTCTTCTTGTCCATCATTATTATTGAATATTTTTTATATTCGGAGATGGGTTATCCAATTTTGGAATGGTGTTTCCGGAAGAGTGCATTAGATGGATTTCGCACCTCTTCGTATTTCGGCGTGAAAAAGTCAGATATAGAAGAATTAATCTCTTACCTTATTGGTTTATACATGTGGGGAAAACTACATGTGGGTTTCTACATGTGATTTTTTCCATATTGGTCTTGCTGTACATGTGGGAATCTACATGTGGTTTTTCAGATATATAGGCTACATGCGGGAATCTACATATGGTTTTTCCCAAATATAGGCTACATGTGGTGATCTACATGTGGTTATGTACTTTAGGTTTTTCCCATATTGAACTTGTTCTACTACATGTGATGCATATTTTGATGATTCTCCAATAATAGTAGGCCAAGTTATCATAAACAAAATGAACATTCCATTTCTCGACATAGACTTACCAAAATGTTTTGGGTTATTTACCAGCTTGTATATATTTATTTTGGGTTAAGCTGGATAGCATCTTCCTTCAATGTTTTGACAAGTGAAGTGTTTTAGATGAATAGTGTTTTGGATGCTACGAAGAGAAAAGGAGTGGAGACCCAAACCCTACATTAACCCTAACCCTAACCCATAACCCTACTCTCCTAACCCTGCAATAACCCTAACCCTACCCTACATATCATATTTTATTGATTTTTATGAAAAAAAATACCAATTCATTTTTGATAATTTTTTTATTCGTTTGATGGTAACGATTTTATATTGGTTAGTTAGGTGGCTATGAATGGAAATAAATAAAAAATATAAACAAAAAAACAATATGAATGTCTATTTTGTAGAGTTCAGAAGACAATGTTCGTAAAGAGTGGAGAGACACATGTGACTATACTGTTTTTCCTCTAATTTTCAGTAATTCTGAATGATCTGAGTGGTACTAACTAAAAAGAGTTTAATGCTCCATTCATAACACAAACAAGTGGTTATATATTGGTCATAAAGAGAATTGATAGAACTTAAATATCTATAAACTTTTTACTGGAAACTTATTACCTATCAACTCCCAACTACAAATATTAACGTAATTAATGATAAACCAAAACAAGCTCTTACCGCAAATGTCTTCCTTGCAATAGCCCTAACCCTACAATAACCCTAACCAAACCCTTAACCCCCATTAACACTAACCCAACTTAATACAGTAACCCTAACCCTAACCCTAACCCTAACCCTAACGAATGATAAGATTATATTATATTTTCTGGGGTGTTCTGTAGATATTAAAACATTGTGATTATGTAGTGGTTAGTTTGGTGTAGTCAAATTAAAAAATAAAAAAACATATAAATGATATACAAGCCAAGTTATTATCTATCTTTTGTATAAAGTTCCATAGAGATTGTTCATAAAGAGTGAAGAGAAAATTGAAAAAAGCAAACAATGTGTAACATTTGGCCTACTTCCTAGGGACAACGGCCTAGGGTATAAACATTATTTTGGGGTGCTCTCTGACTTGTTGCTATTTTAACACCAACAAGTCGAGTGCACCCCAAAATGTCTATCTTTTTGGCCTACTACCTAGGCCGTTGTGAGACAACGGCCTAGGGTATACATAATATAGGGAAGTTGCTCTCTGACTTGTTGCTATTTTTAACAGCAACAAGTCAAGAGCACCCCTAAATGTCTATGTTTTTGGCCTACTACCTAGGCTATTGTTGGAGACAACGGCCTAGGGTATACACAATATAGGGGAGTTGCTCTCTGACTTGTTGCTATTTTTAACTCCAACAAGTCAAAGAGCACCCCAAAATGTCTATCTTTTTGGCCTACTACCTAGGCCGCTGTTGGAGACAACGGCCTAGGGTATACACAATATAGGGGAGTTGCTCTCTGACTTGTTGCTATTTTTAACAGCAACAAGTCGAGAGCACCCCAAAATGTCTATCTTTTTGGCCTACTACCTAGGTCGTTGTTGGAGACAACGGCCTAGGGTATACACAATATAGGGGAGTTGCTCTCTGACTTGTTGCTATTTTTGACTCCAACAAGTCAGAGCGCAAGACAATTTGGATCACCTTAGTCCTACTACCAAGGCCGTTGTCGGTGAGACAACGGTCTTGGTTAAAAAACAAAAAAAACTATCTACAATTCGACACAGCAGCTGCAGCTGCTACACTGGATAATTTTACCCAAATTCTAAACAGTTTCCCATCACCTACACTATCCGAATCAATTTATACGTACACCCGCCAAAATCACCAACCATAATTGACTATTAGCAATTAATAACAACACCATTAACTATACTTAAACTAACGTACAACAATTTCCACATTCTAAGTTACAACAGGGATAAAACCAAAAAAATAAAAATAAAAAAAAACTACAACAAACAAATTGTTTACGGTATTGGCTAAGAACCGGGCATGTATGGCTGTGGTGCTCACCTCTTTCGAGCAGGATTTCGATGCCGGAATGGGGTTAGCGACTCGGGGTTTTCTTCTTCTCCTCCCTCCTCTTGTTGTACGTCTCCAACAACCCTCTCCCCACTCTCTTCTTCCTGCTCTTGTTCTTCAGATGGATGTGAAGTTGAAGCTTGTTGTTCTCTCAGATCACGTTTCCGTTGTTGTCCCATCAGTCCAGCTGGCCTACCCCTAACGCTTTCACGTCGATTCCTCGGTAACCTTATTGCTCAATCCAAACGTTCAGCCTCTCCCAAAACATCCAAATTGGTATGGCATGAAGTGAACATCCTCGAAGCAAACCTCTTCATAGCTGTGCCCGCATCACTTTTTAATACGTCCGCGCATTCTTTTGCCATGTCTATTGTATTATCAATCTAAAACAAAAAACTAACAAAAAAAACAATTATACAGTTTGGGAAAATTAAACAATCCAATATTTTGAAAATTAACAAACATTGAAATAAATTTGAAGATTATACTTACCACTGTACGTATAGCTGATGCCTTCGGTTGGAACATGGGTTGTGAACTAGAATAGACCGGTGGTGGTTCAATCTCCCTCTCCTCAATTTCTCGTTGAACACCAGCAGGTAGTACTGTATCAGGAGAGATGTACAAACATGTATATGATCTGAACCAAGTTATATATTTTCCTTGCAATCTTCCATCGTACTCTGGAACATTAACGAGTACAAGTTCAAATCGTCGCTCGTTCCATTCTGCAACGTGAACACGATGGAAATCTGCCCAATTATGAGTAGGCATGCGGCCGGTACCCCTCACGGCGTGTAACTCATGATCGTATAGGTTTGCGCAGCTTGAGGGACTATCTTGTTGAAGACCGAACTGACGAAGGACTCTCTCCGGTCGCGGATGCTCCACTATACCGAAGTTGATAAGTGGAGCCGTCATCAGCCACAACTGCGACCCGGTGGTGCACATCGGTGGTAGTCTTCCCACCCGCTCGAGTGTATACGGCACCCAAATCACGAACTCTTCTCGTAGTTGGTCAAGCTCGTCTCTGTAGTACGTTAGTACACCTTTGGGATTGTCTTTGTAACTCCGACTACCAGCCCAATATACCCCTAATGGTGCTAACATATCAGGATTTTCTGGTTGGGCCATCCAACCGTCCGCCGGTCTCCTAATGTGGGGACGACCCAAGTGCAGTCGCTCCCATGACCAAATCTGTAACAAAACCATCGGTCCGGTCATCTCCATCCCATCTAGCGCTACAGAACACAACGACCTATATAGCGTTGCCAACACGCAACTTCCCCAGCTGTACCGGCCAGCTAAGCCTAGGTCGGCGAGCAATCGTAGATACATGAGGTACACCGTATCCCCAGATGAGTTAGGCAAGAGAACCCCTCCGATCACCGTTAGAATTAAGCTCAGGTATAGGACTGTACATAGCCGTCGGGCGATGCATTGGTCAACGTCCCATCAAAACATCCCTTCAACCAAGATAGTCGGATTGATTGTCCATGAAAAATGTCCTTATCTTCCGCGGCCTCCTCATCAAACTCTGTACCGAGCAGTTCATTGCACAGCTCTATTTTATCAAAGTTAATATTACCCGTCACGGCCAACCCATCTATTGGAAGACCAGATATCATCGCTATATCCTGTAGCGACACCGTCATCTCTCCGACCGGTAAATGGAACGTGTGTGACTCTGGCCTCCAGCGCTCCATGAGTGCCGAGAGAAGAGCTCGGTCGAGTTTAACCTAACCTTTCATGCTGATTCCCTAGAAACCGACCGCTACTAGGTACTCGACAATATGTGGGTGCACCTTCATGGTCTTGTGGGTGCAGAAATTACACCTCCGCGTCGTCCCACCCCACATTGTCGCGGATCTGTAGCGATCTTGTAAGGTCAGTTCACCGGGATATGTTGGTCCTGGACCACGACGTCCTGTCATCGAAGAGGATGCACCAACCTACACGAACCAAAAAACATTATTATTATTAGTCTAATATCAATATCACTAAATACAAAATTAGGGACAATACAAATTAATAGTTCTCACATTCTTTATGGAATGTTCCCCCCGTGCTTCCTGGGATGTCCTTCCGGTTTTCCTCGTTCTAGCCATTTTTCTGTAACATAGTTCGCATATATATAACAAATTATTCGCCAAAAACTAGCAAACACAAACCAACGAGATGCAAAAATTTCAAAAGTTCGCTTATACGCGTCAAAACAACACAAATGAGATGCAAAAATTTCTAAATTTCACCGTCAACTAGGGCACACCAAACACAAGCCAACGCAACTTGTAGAAGTGAGTTCCGACCCACGGTTTGAAATATACGGCCGTGTTTCACTTACTCTTTAAAAAAGAGCGGGAAGCGATACATTGACGTATCTCGCAAATCGTGGGTCGGAACTCACAAATACAGGTTGCGTTGCGTTGTGAATGGTTAGCCCAACCCACCTTAGGCCGTTTCGTATTTTTTGAACTTCGTTTCAGCATTTTTGTATTGAGACCATACTAAAAAAGTTTCGAGGTAGACTGAAGTTTCTTTATATACGCGTCAAAACAACACAAACGAGATGCAAAAATTCCTAAATTTGGTCGTTGGGTCGGGCTCCCCGCACACAAGCCAACGCAACTAGTACATGCGAGTTCCGACCCACGGTTTGAAAGATACAGTCGTGTATCGTTTTCACTCTTGAAAACTGAGCGGAAAGCGATACATTGACGTATCTTGCAAACCGTGGATCGGAACTCGCATGTACAGGTTGGTATGACTTGTGAGTGGTGGGACCAACCTACTCGCACAGTTTCGTATTATTTGGACTTCGTTTAAGCAATTTTCTATTCATAACGTATTCCACAAATTCCGAGGTGGATTAAAGGTGTTTCATATACGCGTCAAAACAAAAACGAGAATGAAAATTTCCTAAACTTGGCCGTCAAGTCTGGCACACCAAACACAAGCTAGCAGAACTTGCAGAGGTGAGTTCTGACTCTCTGTTTGAAAGATACGGCCGTGTATCGCTTTATATCCGTTGTATTGAATAAAACTGATAAACGGACGTATCTCACAAATTGTGAGACGGAAATTGCCTCTACAAGTTCCGTTACTTTCTACGCGGTCAGTCCGACCTACTCGTAAATTTTTGAAATTTTTGGATCTCGTTTGTTTCCTTTTTCCTATATTCCACAACTACAACTAACACTACATCTACAAAAATGTCAACAAAATATACACAACATACATGATCAGAGCTAATTGTATACTCTATAAATTATTGACTACTACGCATAATACAAAAAAACCCAACTCCAAAATTGGAAAAAAAATCAATAAATTAATATAGTTCATTATAGTAAATTGGGATTAAGTAAATACCTGGTCCAAAGAGAGAGATAGAGAGTTGGCGAAGATGTAAGAAGCCGCTGCACGCTGTTGTAGAGAAAGGAAGAAAATTTGTGCTAGGGTTCAGATGATTTGGGAATTTGGATGTGAAGTTAGGGTTTGCTGTATTCGGGAGAGGAAGAGAGAGATAGAGAGCTTTCCACAATAGGGGGAGATCGACAAGGCAAAGAAATCGATGCCAAGGAGTTGGGAGAGTGAACTAGGGTTTGGGGATGGGTTTCGGGAGCTCGAGAGAAAGAGAGAGAGAGTTTGTGACGAAGACGGAGTGAGGGAGATTTGGGTATGTACAATTGTTTGGAAAAACACTTGTACATACCTAGGCCGTTGTTGGCAACAACGGCCAAGATATGTTTTTTTATAAAAAAACAACCTAGGCCGTTGTTTCCAACAACGGCCTAAGTGATTTTTTCGACAAAAAAAAACTCTACGCCAAAAAAACGCTAAGTCCCAAACATTTTTTGGCGTGAAGTGACGAAAATATCCCTCCACTTTTCTCAGCGTTAATGGGAGATCCTTAGCGGATCTTGATCACAACCGCTGATCAAGATCATGCTAGATCAGACGGCTGAGAGCCCTGTTTTCCAACCCATTGAAAACGAACCCATTTTCAGTGGAGCAAAACCCTTTTAAAATTATTAAAACGTGCATCGCACGTGTAAATTACTATCTCTATAATGGGAGAAGGCCTTAGTGTCATTTGTCATTTTGTCATTCTACCATCGTGTGCAACGCACGTACATAACTAATATAAAAGAGGTTTCCGGTTCAAATCCTCCTTACGTCAGAGTTTTTTTTTTTGAAATTATTAAAACGTGCATCGCACGTGTAAATTACTAGTGTGTATATATATATATATATATATATAAGAGAGAGAGAGAGAGAGAGAGAGAGAGAGAGAGAGAGAGAGGGAGAGAGAGAGAGAGAAACCTTCCGTTGTGCACTAGCCACGGTGTGCAGTCGGCCTTCGGGCCTTTGTATCAACGATCCGAACCGTTCACATTGATATACACGTCTAAATTAGTCTAAATATATAAAATGAAGTAATTTGAATTCATTTACCCATCCATCATGTCATTATACAAAAAACGACATTTAGCCATACAATTTTGTAACACCTCAATGTATGGGCAAATAAATTTTAAATTAATTGATTTTATATATTTAGACTAATTTAGATGTGTAGATCAATGTGAACGGTTCAGATTGTCAATACGAAGGCCCGAAGGCTGAGTGCACACCATGGCTAGTGCACAACGGAAGGGGCCTATATACCATCATTTCTCTGATACTGATATTTGGAGACATGGCTATATGTGTGCATTTAACTTATATATACTGTACTAGTTATCTGCACATCCTAACAATTTTTTTTAATGTTTAAGTAAAGACTACAATTGTTACACCCCGCAAAATTTAATTGACAATTTTGCCCTCGGGTGTTACGCACGTGCATTTTGTACTATTACTGATCATATCCATAACGCATTTTGATATTTTGAATTCCTATTATTTATACAATCTTGTATTCTTAAAAATCACATGTGAGGCAACTCAAATACAAAATTTCAATCTTTGAGTTTTTACGTGCTTTTTACGTATTATCGATGCACGTGTCGATTTTGGGTATTCCACTGTTACGTGCAAAGTTTTCAATGGATTTCAATTATTTATCATTATAAACATATTTGAATTTATTTTGTAAACGAAAATTCAATTTTTGACTATCTTTAGTTAAAATAAATTTTTACGTGCAATACACGTGTTTTCTGTACGTTTGAGTATATTATCAAATATGTATATTAAATATACCTTCTATTGTATTTCAATTGATTATAAACATTTTTTGGTTCATAAAATCAATTTTTGTATTTTTGAGATTTTACGGGCGACGCACGTGTTTGGTGCACGTGTATAAGCGCGTTCTTCCTTCAAAATAAATTTCATGAAATTGTGAGTGTCTATTTTTATTGTGCATGAAAAGTATAATTTTAAAGTTATTTTTTTACATATTTATTACATATATAAATAATTATTTTAAAAGGATTAAACAAATAAATTGTTTTGTACACAAAGCACGTGCACGTGCACACGTGCGATGTGCACACTTTTTGGGGCCGGGCTGTTTTAGAAGAGGGAAATTCTGGAGTTTTGATTTTGAAAAGAAGGAGGGAAAGCAAGTTTTGAATTATAGAAGTGGAGTTAGTGGTGTTCATGTGGAGGTAGTTATACTAACTACCCATTAGCTTTCTTATAAAAGTGCACCCTTAATCTCTCATTCTCTCATCTCTTCTCCTCCTTCTCTCTTTCCCATGCCGAAACCAACCAAATGGCAGCAAAGCCATTCCCATTCTCCACCTAAGTCACTATTCCACTTGCCTATATACATATACTAATGTATATATATGTACACACATAGTATATGTATATGAAAGAAGATGGGAGTTGTTCTTGATGATTGCCGAATGAAGATGGAGATGCTCATTGATGGATGCTTGCCGAAATGTGGAGCTTGGAGGCTTGCTTTGGTGCACGGATTTCGAGGAGTTGCAATTGGAACTCCTAATTCTAGGGGTTCATTTGGGTAACAAATCTTCATTTTTAGGTGGGTGTTTCTTAAATGCTTTCTAATTTAGGAATATAATTTGCATGATGGGTGATATGTGATTTACTTGGTTGAAATTGAAATTGATTGCATGAAATTGATTATGGTAAATGCAAATTGCTATGCTTGTTACGATTGCTAGTTGAATTGCTAGAATTGAAGTGATTGTATGAAATTGATGCATATTGAGACATTATTGGAATAATGCAAAATGTGGCAAAAAGTATGATTTATAACCTCAAAGTGTTATTCATACGAGGATAGAGATTTTGTAAAGTGAATTTGATAAAAGAAAGTAGTTCATTTGAAAAATATGTTTTGATGCATTTTTGATTGGAAAAAGAGAAACTTGGGAATTGATAATATATATGATAATGTTTTAAAAGGAATATATTCTGGAAATAAATTATATTTTGCATATGGAAGTACAAATCGATTCAAGGTCGAAAATGTATGCAAAGTTGCAAATTGTGGATTTGTCAGTCGACTGATTACTTCCACAGTCGACTGGTAAGTGTTAAAAAGTTGGTTTTCATCAGCGGGACAGTCGACTGAATACAGTTACAGTCGACTGATGCTGCCATAAATTTGATGTTGAGTTTTCAAGATATTTGCGGGACAGTCGACTGATACTGCCACCAGTCGACTGAACCGAACTGTTTCCTGGTTCTTGAGTTTGAAATTGGTTTTGACAAATGAAAGTTAATAAGTTTGAATACGAGATTATAAAGATTTGATTGAGTTTTATTGTGGTTATGAAAGATGAAATTTATAAAGAAGTTAAATTGAAATTGGAACACTGCGGAACAGCCGACTGCCGTGTGCAGCAGTCGACTCTCCCGAGTGGTTATGAATAATTGGATTTGACTGGATAAGTCGACTGGTAGAGTTCCCAGTCGACTGTCCAGAGTGTTTTTGATATATCTGAAATCTTGTGAATTGTTTGTGGTAAAGATTGTGAATCTGGATATTGGTAAACTCTATTTGTTGCTGCATAACTTTGTATGAAATGAATCATAGTTGAATTGAGAATTTACATGAAATGAATCATAGATGAGGATTGAGAATTAAATGAATATGAAAGGCTAAGATCATGATGAGAAAGTCTGTGAGACTCTAAAATGAATTTTGAGCTGAAAGTGCTCAATTGGAAATTGTGAATTTGAAATTGAAATGAAAGAGTAGCTAAGTCTCCCCCGGCAGTGAAATGAAATGATATTGAAAAGAAGACCAAGGTTGGTCGTGTGTAAATGAAATGATAAGTCCGGTTTGGTGGAGAGGCTAACTCTAGAGCTTTGATTTTTGTTCATGATTCTAATAATTAGTAAGGCTGTGATGGAAGTAAGAGAAAAACACAAGTATGGGAGCCTCGAGTCTACGATGCGGATGTGATCCACAGAATGCATGCTTGATGAGTCAAGACATGGCGTGGGCAATATACTCCAGAATGATCGGGATCTTGGCGACGCTTGTGGGATGTTTGGTGACTTGCAAGAGGATCGTGTTCAGGGAGGAGGCTGAACTATCGCAGAATGCATGCTTGATGAGTCAAGACGTGGCGCGAGGTTCCCCTCTAGGGTCTTGGACACGTGCTTGTAATCGTGGAACGTCTATGACACTTGCTGAAATTACAGGTAGATACATAGTGGTGATGTGATGAAAGTGAGAGAAAAACACGAGTATGAGAGCTAGGGTACGGTGCGGGTGTGTGAGCCGCAGAATGCATGCTTGATGAGTCAAGACATGGCGCGGGCACAACTCAGTAATGATCGGACTTTAGTCACGCTTGTGGGATGTTTTAGTGACTGCAAGAGGATCGTGTTCAGGGAGGAGGCTGAATTACCGCAGAATGCATGCTTGATGAGTCAAGACATGGCGCGGAATTCCCCTCCAGGGTCCAGGATACGTGCTTGTACTCACAGACCATCTAGGATACTCACCGTAGTTACAGTAGTAGATTAAGTCATGGCGAGGGATTGAACCCTACAATAATGAAGACGATTAAGAGGCTTGCCCTCGGACCTATGTAGTATGGGATGCATAGAATCCGAACAAGTATGCATTAGTGTCATATAATATAAACAACTCATTAAGGACTAAGTGCACCGCACCACACGACATCAACAGGATAGTCCCTTTTGTAGCTTTGTTTGTGATCAAGTTTGTGTTTGCTAAAGCATTTGAGAATCGTTATACTGTTTCCGGCATAGAGAGGATGGCCGTGTATAATATTTCGTCAGTTGTAAGCAACTGACGCGCCCACAGTTTTATATGCAGGATGTGGAGTTACATGAAGATATAAAGATGATTGATGCTGTTGATTACTTAAATGTTAAAGTTGTAACAATTGTACATTCATTATTGTTGTATTTTATTAATTCTGCTGCTCATTGATGTAAAAGACTCTGATGTAATTATTGTTGAAATAAAAGTTTTAAATTCCTTGTAAAATTGTACGAAAGAAGTGAAAAGATCCTGTAGAACTCTCGAATTCAGTTGTTTTGGAATTCGGGACGTTACAACAATTGTTTAAATAAATACAGAAAATCACTAACCTCGAATCCCAAATTCGATCATCAAAACCCTAATCCATACCTGAAAGATTATAGCCCAAAAATGAGATCAAATCCAAAGAAACACCCACCTTGATTCCCAAATCTGAGCATCCAAACCCTAGCCTTAAACCTAGAAGAGAATATAAACAGAGAAACTGAAGATGAAATCCAACAAAATACTCAGGTGGAACCCCAAATTCGATCATCCAAACCCTAACCCATACCTGAAAGATTTCATCCCAAAAATAAGTTCAAATCCAAAGAAACAACCACCTCGATTCCCAATTCCGAGCATCCAAACCCTAGCCCTAAACCTAAAAGAGAGAAAAAGAGATAAACTAAAGATGAAATCCAACAAAATACCCACCTCGAATTTTAGTATCTCCCATTAAAATATCTACTACAAATTAATTGGTGATTTTTTTAGCAAAATTGTTTATATCTACTACAAATTTTAACATAATCACCACTAGCAGAGTTAGCAACAATATCAAACAATAAGCAATTAAATATACGATTAAAGTCTAGGGTTCTGATTCATTGAATCAAATAACAATACCAAAAGCATCTGAATCCCCTTAATATGCAATCATATACCCTAACACCACCATCCTAACCAAATCTAGCACCAAAAACCCTAATTTCAACCCTAAACATTTACAACTGCAACAAAAAATTCAAAGCAGAGATGAATCGAATCTGATACCTTGAAGCCTTGCAGAATTAAATATACGATTAAATTCTAGGGTTTTGCTTCATCAAATCAAATATAAATACTCTTAATCTTCCCCTAAATATGCAATCATAAACCCTAACGGCCACCATCCTGACCAAATCTAGCACTAGAACCCCTAATTTCAACCCCAAACTTTTACAGCTATAGTACGACATTCAAACCAGAGATGAATCAAATTTGATACCTTGAAGTCTTTCAGAATTAGCATCCTTCAACCTCGCGACGATCATATTCAGAGCCAAAACGTCAGTGTTTTCGAGACGGGTGGCGGTAGGCGGGAGCGGGGCGACTGGCGGCGACGGTGATGGGTAGAAGCAAGGATGCGGCAGGCGGCGCTAGAGCAGAGGCATTTTGATCAAGAGTTTTTTATTTATTTTTTCCCGAGGAGATGTGGGGTTTGGAGAAATTAATATTTGGATTGCCCGTGCAAAATATGTAGTTTTAAAAAATAAGTGCAGCATACGGGTTTGTTTGTTTATAAATGACAATCCCAACTCTCCTATTATAGTATTAGAGATTAGAGATTAGAGATTAGAGATATATATACATATAGCTTGTTAATTCGAACATGAAACAACCTAAAATATTATAATGATAGCCAATTCATTGTTAATATATGCATATATCTTGTATCACATAACACGAGTATTACATGTGTCTGTCCATTGTATGCATTTCATGTAAGTTGGCCTTGATGCCCTAATACAATTATAATTTCATTTTCTCTATCTCTAGTTTTTGATCTTGATCCTCAAACGCAAATCCATATTTAAATCCAAATCCAACTCAAGATCGCGATTTCCTTTCCTTTTCTTTCTCTTGTCGCGATTTCAAATTTTCAACCAACCCTCTGAATCACGATGCCGACCAAATCAAAACTTATCATCCAATTGTGACCTCCAATGGATTGCTCACTAATGACATCGACCAGATCCCAATTGCGACCTCCTACTTCTTGATCTCAGACCTGTTCTCGAATCTTACATTCCCAAATTGCGAGCAGCTCCAAATCACAGTAGACAACCTCATTGGCCTCTTTTCTATTATAAAATTGAGCAACAATTAAAGCCATGGCTCTATTCCTCTCCCTCGCCTATCTACTCCATCCCTGCCACACCTGAGAAATTATCTGGCCCTGAAAACCCTGTAACTTGGTCTCTCCATATTCTTGTGCTTCTTCGGGCTCATGGCTTGTCCATCATCTTACGAATGATCCACCATAGACAATGCCTCCTACTCTTATGTTAGAATTCATTGTTACCTCTTCCACTTCACTCACTTAAATTCTTAAGGAGTGGGAAGCCCTAGATTCTAGAGTACTTAGTATTATTTGCTATTCTGAGATCTCCATATGTCGTCAAACTGCTATTCTCAAAGACTATTTGGACCCATCCTCAAGATGCTTATGAGCACTCTAGTCATGCCGTTAGTATGCCTTGAATCATGAACTTGCTGCAACCATTCAAGGTGATCAATTCATATCGCATTTCTTTGCTGCTCTATAGAATTTTTGGCAACAAATTGATGAAACTGAGGAGCCTTATAATGAAAGTGTAGCATCACGTAGTTGTAAACACATTTATGAGTTTTTTATGTAGCTTCGTTTAGAGTTCATTGTTGTTTGTAGTAGGCTTATGTCCCGATAGGAAATTTCCATCTTGGAACATGCCAAATCAATTGTATTAGCTGAGGAGACGAATATTCGGATTACTACTCATCTCCCTACACCACTATCTACTCCTGCATTGGCTGTAATACCGAATGTTCCTTCACCACCACCTCCGTAGTATATCCTCTCTCCTGCTCTATCAAGAAACAATGTAACTATTAGCAAAATTATGGGTACACCATACATCAGTGTCACAAGCACATGAATTTGAGGACTCATGTAGCTACTTCTGTTGAGACTTCTGCAATCTATCCTCATGATCAGCTGACTTCACTCATATCTCAGCTCCTTAATCACCAACTGCTTCAGATGGGCATCATTGTGCCGAATGTCCCTTCTTCTAGTACTCCCACTCATTTGTCACAAACCATGAGTGCCACCACTATCGGCTTGTCTTCGCAGCCTACATGATTGCTTGACTCAGGTTTTCTATCACATATGACGCTTCTATTATTCACAATTGTTCACCTTCTTTATATTTTAAATCTGTGCGACTATCTCCAGATATCTTCTTTCTATTTCTCAACAAGGGGATTTCTCATCCACAATTTTTTCTATTCCTTCAGTCCTGCATGTTTCCAATTTATTTATGGACATAATTTCTGTTGGACAAATTATCAGTCACAATTGCACAACCTCACATGATCCTAATATGGGAGCATTACTTAGGGCAAGCCGTAGGCAGGATGGTACCTATGTCATGGATCACTTACACGTTTCAGTTGGCAAAGCCTCAAGCTCTAATGTTTTTGATACGAGTGTTTTGTTACAAAAATTGTTTTACAGTAAACCCAATTTGATTGAGAGGCACAGAAAATAGAGAAGAAAAGAGGAGAGAAAGGAAAAAAATCGAAGGAAAAAATAAATAAATAAACAACTTACAAAACCCAATATCAGATACAAGTTGAGAAGTCGAGGCCTGTGTATCACACAGTGTCCTTAAAACAGATTTTGCCTCTTCCGGTTGCTGGAATGAACGAAGGCGTCTGTCTCCCAGGATGCAACGACTAAAGTGTTCACGTAGGCACCACGTAGCACTCTCGAACCAAGCAGCAGCATCAGAACTCTATCACCGACTTACCAAAACAGCAGGAGCGAAGAACAGAACAGTACTCAGAGGAGGAAGGAAGAAGATTTGTTGTGCCCAGGGCCAGCTGGGCGACCGCCCAGGGCCCACTTCAGGGGAGGGGCCCATTTTTTTCCAAATATAATAGATTAATGGTCTTATAATTAATATAATGAATTAATGAGTTTGTAATTAATTTTTAGAGGAGGGCCTAATTTAGTAATCTCTTTCTTTCAGTGTCACTTCAATCTTCAATTTTTTTTTATCGAGCCTCTTCATCTTCTTCAAATTCTCTCTCTCTCTCTCACTCACTCTCTCTCCCTTTCCGGCATCTTCAGATCTTCTTCAAATTGTCAGTTGAGAATTTTCGTTTATTTCTTTTACAGAGTTTTTTTTCTTAGCAGGAGTTGTAGTTGGAGTTGTAGTCATGGTGTCTCGGGAATCAGAGGCGTTGTTGGAGTTGTTAGCCTTCTTAGCAGGACTTCAAGAGTTGTTGGTCTTTTTAGCACTACTCTGGTAGTTCAGCCATCTCAAATCGTTTTTTTAATTAATAGAATTGAGAATCTCTTTTGTGGTTTTCAGAGGTACTGAGGTAGAAATCACTCCAACAATAGTATTGTTGATTGATTTTATTGTTAGGCAAGCTTAGTGATCAACTGAAATTTGAAGCTTATTTATATGATAAGCTTGATGCCTGAGCCCTGGCATTATATTTTAGATGAGAGGTGATTTTTTTTTCAGGTGCAAGGGTCGTTGTCACTATACTTAATGAAAAATATGGAGTATTTGGTGTCATAAAGCAAAGCAAAGGCAATCTTTATTTTTTTAGGTATTGTTTTTATGTCCCCCGCTGTTATATTGTAATTTATTAATATATATAAAAATACATGCGTGTTTATAAAGGACCCAAATTTTTTTTTCTGCCCAGGGCCTCAAATACCTCAGGACCGGCCCTGGTTGTGCCGGGAAGAAATGAGAGGGGAGACCTCTATTTATAGAGGCAGGGTTAAAACTATAACGACAGACAAGGCTTTGAATGCCTTTAGTGCAACGGAAGACAAGGCTTTGAATGCCCTCAGTGTAACGGCAGACACGTAATTGAATGCCGACACTGTAACGGCAGACATTAATCATTGCCTTTGAATGCTATTCTCAAAGACTATTTGGACCCATCCTCATGATGCTTATGAGCACTCTAGTCATGTCGTTAGTATGCCTTGAATCATGAACTTGCTGCAACCATTCAAGGTGATCAATTCATATCGCATTTCTTTGCTTCTCTACAGAATTTTTGGCAACAAATTGATGAAACTGAGGAGCCTTATAATGAAAGTTAAGTGTAGCATCACGTAATTGTAAACACGTTTATGAGTTTTTTATGTAGCTTCGTTTAGAGTTCATTGTTGTTTGTAGTAGGAGAGAACCTCTCTTCTAGCTATCTTACAATGCTTAGAAGGAGGTTACTATATATCCTCTTTTGTTTTCTTTGATTTTTCCGATGTGGGACTATGTTCCCTTAACCCATTTTCAAGAATGAAAACGTCTCACTTTGAAAGGCAATTTCTCATTCACCCCTAACCGTTTTTAGCAAACCAATATATGATTTTGATCTACTCACGAAGAAGAACACAAATCAATCAAGATCTCTCAATAATTCATTGAGGATCTTACTCAAAAAATTGCTCAAAAATCGGTTCGTAAATGGTGTATAAAACACCCATTTTCTAACATGTTTGGCATTATCCTTTAGGTCATCATTGTTCTTCTAGGTTATCTTCTTTATTTCAGTTAGGTGTCTTAGGAATATGTCTAAAATAGGTTCTTTAATGACTGTTTAGGTTGGCATCTTGGTAAACAAACTCAATTATCTTTTTTTTAAAATTAATAGTAGTACTTCTTCCTTGTTTGAGCTTGTGTATTCTGATATCTAGGGACCTTCCTCTCATGTATCTAAATCGGGCTATAAATATTGTGTTATTTTCATTGATGAATACTATCGTTTTACATGATTTTTCTTCTTCATGTATTCTAGTAGTCAATTTTTAGTATTTACAAAAAAGTTTTGTTACAATGATTGCTACACAACATTAATCGTAAGATTAAATTCTTTTGGTCTAACTTTGGTGGAGAGTATATGTCTACAGAATTTAGAAATTTCTTAGCCATTCAAGGAACCTTTCCTTAATTTGTTCCTGGTGTTCATGCTCATAATGGTACTACTCAAAGGAAACATACACATATTATTGACATATTATTGAAACCACTAGGACCTTTCCTTGCTCTGTCTTTATCTCTCCTCAGTTTTGGGCCGAAGCTGCTCATACCATTGTCTACGTAATTAATCCACCATTCGACTGTCATCTGTGGTGAAAACGCTTTTTCGCGACTGTGGTGCTAACCACAACTTATGCACACCTTTATATTTTTGGTTGCATTTGTTATGTTCTCCTTCAACGTCGTGAACTCAACAAATTATCTGAACAGTCTTTTGAGTGTGGATTTCTTGGTTATGATCCTGAGGACGTCTTCACTTGTTTCGTGATGTTCTTTTTGTAGAAGATCAATTATACTTTTGTAAAATTGACTCTCTTACATTTGATACTCACACTTAGGACTTTTTATATATTTCTTTCACTTTTCTTGAGTCCTCTCATGTGATTCTAGCTCCGCCTCCAGCCATGCGCACCCCCATAGAAGAGTTATTCTCCTTTGTGTTTGTTCGTTTAACTTCTTATTCTTTAGCTCCTCATTGCGTTCAGCCACATTCACATACTTTACTCGTGGTGCACAACCCATGACACACTAACCAACAATGTCTTCAGCTGCTCCTACAGTACCTCCAACTGTTGATCCCAATGTGGTATATACATCCCAGGTTAGGCACTTGCCTAAGCTGATTTTTTTCATTACAATATAACATATGTAGGTGCATATGGGTGTGCCCAACCTAAGCAAAACCAAGTTAATTCCGCTAACTTTCAGCATGCAACACCTCCCAAAAGTGCAGGCCTACCATCAATCTATTATATTTTATGATAAATCATGATAATCATCTATGTACTCTATATTGCTAGGAAAATAAATCTGAGTATCTCATATACTTTATAATAGCCGCTAACTAACCCTTTTTAACTATAAAGATTAAGTCCTTTTAAATATTCTTTTATTGAAAAAATATATTTCCAATGATATTTCGATAATACATGTACATAAAAAGATATTTTTAAGGTGTCAACATAAAAAAAAAATTGGCGAATTGCAGAATGAAACCTCGAGGACATTTTAATAAAAAAGTGACTTTTAATATTTATGATATTTTGTTTAAGATGTTTTATTTTTTTTTACCAATTTTTAGCTTAATTTACTATGCTGAACTTTTTACATATTTCGAAATCAATACAGTGGCATGCTTGAGTGCCTAAGCTGCATTGAAGTTCTGGCTCCACATCTGGTTGATTACCTTGGACCTCGCTATCCTTCGAGATCCTGCTGTCCTCCTCTTCGGTTTACCTAAGCATCTCTTGGTAATCCTGGGGCCTCTGCTTTCCTTATTGTTATATTTCCAAATTGAACCTCAAAATTTCAAAGCAGCATCGCAGCTTCCTGTTTGTCAATAGGTTATGACAAATGAGTCAGATGCTTTAAGCAAAATAGGCAGTTTGAGAACTTGTACAATCTCCTTCGAGAAGACATCCAATTACATGCAAGTGTGTTTATAACATCGAACCCCGTTCTGATGGTACTATTGAGTGCTACAAGCCTTGCCTTGTTGTATGAGGTTTTTAACAAGAATATATAATTGATTATTAGGAGACTTTTAATCTTGTTGCACACATGACAATGGTTCAGATTCTTGTTGCTTAGTTACAACTCGTAATTGGCCTCTTAGATGTTAAGCAAGCCTTCTTGCATGGTGAGCTCCGTGAAGAAGTTCATATGCTTCCTCCACCTGGTCTATGTTAGGTTTATGTCTTGCATACTATGTTGGATACGAAGTTGATGAGATGATGAAGGAAGCGAGACTACCAGAGATGGAGTGAAAGCAAGAAGAAATAGCAACAGCAGTAGCAGCAGCAGGAGTTACGGTCGACCGACCTTGGGATGCGATCGACTGCCCAACTGTGTAGAGGTTCCTGAGAGGGGGACGGACGACCGTCTGTTGTGTACGGTCGACCGCGCGCGACCGAAACAGATTTCGGATGTGGGTGAGACCCAAACTTGTTCTCCAAGTTAGAGTGTGTGACTCTTATCCTCTATATATTGTTGTTATTGGCCTCCATTGAGAGCCAAGAGAGGGAGTACTTCATTGAAAGAGAGATTGAGTGGTCCTCTAATTGTAAACAACTAGTACTTACTGGTGAGGCTTGAAAGATGGTCATGGTGAGAACTGTAATATTCTTGTATCTTCTTTAGTTGAATAACATCTCGGATTTCTTTTCATCCAGATTAAGGTGAAAACCCCAACCGGGATAAATTTTGTGCTTTGGTGTGTTTGGTGTGATCTCTATGTGTTTAGTGGTTTGTATTGATTGCATCGCACAACTCAACAAGATCCTCAGTTTTCCAAACAATTGGTATAAGAGTTATCAGGTTCGTGGGTTTGTTCGAGTTCCTTGGAGAAGATGGCAAATCAGATCACAAAGATCAAGCGGTTCGAAGGTAAGATCAACTTTGATCTCTTGAAGGAGGACATGCATGAAACATCGGTTCAACAAGACTTGGATATAGTCCTAGAAGGAGATAAAGGGAGACTAATTGGCACAAAGCAGGAGAAGTGGGAGGAGATTTATTCAGAAGCCTTGGGTTTAATCCTTATGTCTTCGATTAGCGATGTCAGGTGTAGGAGAAGCGCGACGAGTATTTGGGCAAGATTCAGAACTTGCTACTTGATATGGCTAAAAATGGGATTAAATCAGGGCCGTTCAAATTGGACACGAATCTTAAAGCTCAGGGATAAAACGGTAATTTCACCTACTAACGGATCTGAAATGGGAATTGGGTCTTTATTCAAAGTCCAATAACCCATGAACAGATCTGTCTTACTGGGTACGGGTCCTAACCCATTACAAACCAGTTCACAAGGATAAAGAAGAATTCAGATTCATAATTATCTCTAAGAAGTGATCTTAACTGCTTCTATCAATTCACACCGGAAAGTAGGGATATATTCATATCTTGAAACAGATCCCTAAGGTGACTATAAATACCCCCCATCCACCATCATTAAGAGGTAATCAATACTTTTCTAGTTTAAGTTCTTGCTTAATCATTCAGATTACTGACAAGAGCATCGGAGGGTGCGTCGCCGGGATCCATCCCGATGTCTCGCACTTTTTGCAGGTTCGCAGCAGCGGCAAGAGACCAAGTCAACAAGTCGGTGAAGGTCAACAGGTCAACAAGTTTGCCTTGTTCGTTTTCTCAAGAATCCACAAATTCTATCTGTTTGCTCCCACACCAAAATCAGCAACAACAGGTTGGTGCCGTCTGTGGGAACCGAAAAAGCAACTCGACCTAACTTCATCAGCGAGACTAGTTTCAAGCCATGCATCCAAAACAGAAGGGGAAGGCAGCGGTCTCCAGTCGAAGAACCACTTCTCTTCCTCCTCCCCCTCCTCCAGCTCAAGGTGCTCCTCCTCAACAAGCCCCTCTAGGGTCTTGGGGGGCTGCCCAGGGAGGCTCCCGTCGGAGTCGTCCGAAGCAACATCCTCCTCATGACCATGTCGCGGGTCCCAATCCTTCAGTTGAATCTAGGGCTTCTCAAAGCCCTCCCGAGCGAGATCTTCGTCAAGTGATTGCCGACCGCCAAAAGGGGGTCGACTTCCGAACTCGCCTGAATGGATGGCGAGCCCTTGGGGGAGTCCATCAACCTGAGCACCCAGGGGCCTCAAGAGTTCGGACCCCCCGCCCACCGAGGACTAGAAGATCCCCTCCCCCGAGGAGGCGAAGAGAGTATCCTCAGCGTCATCGGTGGAGAACTCATTCTCCAGTAAGCCGAGCCACACATAGGGACCGCCAAGGGCAGATCTTCAAGACTTCCAAGCGACAGTCTTACGGGTCCTCAATGTTGCCCCAAAGAACGACCAAAGGCCACCTACTCATGAGCCAGCTAGGAGCCACTGCCTTCACACTTCTAGTCCTCGTCCATCTCCAAGCTACCATCGCCGCAGCCCCAGTCCACCCTCGTATGAAGATGAGTCTCGGGGCTCGGCAAGATATGATCAAAGAGAAGACTCACTCTACCGCCGTTTCCACAAGATGGAGAGGCGCCTCGGCCGAATTGATAGGGAAGAAGAGCAACGGGCGATAAACCTCCGCCCGGGCAGACCTCCATTCTCCTGCAACTTACTAAGCTCAAAAAACAAGTTTGGAGTCCAACACTTGGCTCGATTTTGCTTCAAATTACTCGCTCATAAGCGAGTAAGAAGTGGTTTGCCATTCAGAATTGCTCCTACACCTCGTTAACCCCCTCTAATAACGAGTTCGGAGTCCAACACTTGGCTCGATTCCGCTTCAAATAACTTGCTCTTAAGTAAGTTAGAAGTGGTTCGCCATTCGGAACTGCTCCCACAACCGTTGCCACTCTCTTAAACGACGAGTTCGGAGTCCAATACTTGGCTCGATTTCGCTTCAAATAACTTGCTTTTAAGCGAGTTAGAAGTGGTTCGCCATTCGGAACTGCTCCCACAACCGTTGATTGTCCCACTTAAACAGCGAGTTCGGAGCTAAAGCTCTCCCCTGGAGTTGCTCCTTAAACTCGTCTCACAAATGGCTCTCTCCTAGAGCCAAGCTCTTCGCCCTGCTCGCCTCCAAAGCGGACCTCTTCTCAACGAGTTCGGAGCTCACAACTCTCTCCTAGAGTTCCTTCTCACACTCGTCTCACAAATGGCTCTCTCCTAGAGTCAAGCTCTTCTCTCCGCTCGCCTTCAGAGCAGACCTCTTCTCAACAAGTTCGGAGCTCACAACTCTCTCATAGAGTTCCTCCTCACACTCGTCTCACAAATGGCTCTCTCCTAGAGTCAAGCTCTTCTCTCCGCTCGCCTCCAGAGCAGACCTCTTCTCAACAAGTTCGGAGCTCACAACTCTCTCCTAGAGTTCCTCCTCACACTCGTCTCACAAATGGTTCTCTCCTAGAGTCAAGCTCTTTTCTCCACTCGCCTCCAGAGCAGACCTCTTCTCAACAAGTTCGGAGCTCACAACTCTCTCCTAGAGTTGCTCCTCAAACTTATCTCTCAAATGGCTTTCTCCTAGAGCCAAGCTCTTCACTCCGCTCGCCTCCAAAGCGGACCTCTTCTCAACGAGTTCGGAGCTCACTACTCTCTCCTAGAGTTCCTCTTCACACTCGTCTCACAAATGGCTCTCTCCTAGTGCCTTGTGATGTTCTTCACTCCGTTCGCCTCACGAGTGCCCTTCCTCTCAATGGGCTCCAAGCAGAACTCTCCCCAAGAGCTACTCCTTGCACTCACCCCCAAGAATGACTCTTACGAGGGTCTTCCTAGCACATCTTCTCCACCCCTAGGAGTGGAGCTCCTCTTCAAAAAACCACAAGACCAAAACACTCCTCAACTTCATCAAGATAAGGATGTTGCAGGGCTATTTTGACCATAAAGAAGGGTGAATCTTCATCCCACTCCTAAAGGGAAGTTGTAGATCTTCAAGTTATCTTCGAAACGAAGGGTTACACGCCCCGATCGGACCTCCGTAGCACCGGAAAAGTGGATCACCGAATAGCTTAGCCGAGCTATCGAGCTACAATGGGCAGAGGACGAGCTACCGAGTCACTGGGCCGAAGTGACGAGGTACCGACCCTCACATTTGAAGAAAAATGACGCCGAACCACCTCAACCGTTGGATCATGTCAAAAAACGTGCTAGAACATGATGAACGGCTCAGATCGCGCCACGTCTCCACAAAATGACAAGATAACGTTTTCTCGAAATCTGAGCCTCCTGTCTCATGATTCGCACCATGATCGTGATCAACCGTACAGATTGAGCCACGTAGCTCGGATCTACCGATCTACCGAACTGCAAAGTGGCGAAAAATATGCCTCAAAATCCGTGCTCGGATTCGTCGAACAAGCAAGCAGATAAAGAAGAAGAGGCTAACGGGTCGGGTTCGGATCCGATACCCACAATCCGAACCGTACCCTTCTTCAGTCTTCTCCTTCTTCAACCGTTTTGGCACCAAAGACAGCCAGAACAAACAAAAAAAATATACCCAGCTTCTTCATGAAACAACCGAGCTCTAAAACCCAACTTCACCTTCGAGCTTGAGCTCCTCCCTCTCCAAGCCTTCGACAGAGCTCAAAGCTCCACCTCCACTACCTCCGAGCTTGCCTCTTCTCTTTGCCGAGCGCGCATGAGCAGCCGAAGCTCATCACCGGAGCTCGGAGCTTCGTCGAGCCCTTCCTCGGCGAACATTGTCGACCGCCACTCCCATGCCGAGCTCTCCCTCCTTCACGAGCTCGAGCTCTCCTCGTCTTTGAGCTCCGAGCCTAATGTCGAGTTCCAAACGCCACCATCATGAGCTCCGTCGGCTCCCTCGAGCGAGCTCCGCCGAACAGCTCATTCACCGAGCTTCAAGCTCCTCTCCTCCTCCATAATGTCGAGCTGAACCCATCACGGTGCCGAGCTCCAACTTCAGTCTTTCAGTCTTCACTGAGCTTCAAGCTCCTCTCCTCCTCCAATGAGCTCCGCCATGGCCAACGACACCATCGTCGGCCATCTCCTCGCCATGCCAAGCTCCACCTTCGACGAGCTCCCCTCGCAACTGAGCTCCGAACTCAAGCTCCGGCTCCACCTCCTCCTCGCCGAACTCACTTGCGAAGTTCGCATCCTCGTCAAACCCAACTCCGAGCTCCATTCCTCTCGTCACTGAGCTCCTCGCCAGATGAGTTCGGAGAGGGGGCGAGGTCGGGGGCGAGAAGACGAGGTCAAAGTCGAAAGGGAAGAAGGACTATGGGATTATGGGAAAAACAGAGCAGGAGAGGGACGAGGCAGAACAGAGCAAAGAAGAAGAAGAGAAAGAAACAGCGTAGAGAAAGAAGAATATAAAAAAAGAAAAAAAAAGAAAAAAAAAAAGAAAAATGCCACGTGGCACGCCACGTGGCGTAATATCCATGGGTCGGCCAGATCCGAGGACGGGTGCCGAGGTGCCGACGTACCGACCTTGAAATTGGAGAAAAAACCCTACCGACCTATACAGGCCGTCCGATCTTCTCAAAATTCGCGTCACGACACGATCGACGCTCCGAAACGCCCCACGTATCCAGAACGCGATCTGCTTTGCGATGCGCGCACATCTGATCACGATCGACGTCCAGAAATGCGCCACGTGTCCAGAACGTGATCTACTTTGCGATGCGCGCACATCTGATCATGATCGACGTTCAGAAACGCGCCACGTGTCTAGGTAATATTTAATTAATTAATTAATTAATTAATTTGTTTTAATTATTTAAAAAATCCAAAAAAATATTTAAAATTCGAAAAAAATTAATTAAAAATTCTCAAAATAATTATTAATTCAGAAAAATAATTTTAAAATTCTGAAAAATATAATTATTTAATTAGAATAATTAATTAATATTTTTGATAATTAATTATTTAATTCGAAAAATAAATAAAAAATTCAAAAAAATGAGAAAAAATGCAGAAAAATCTGGAAAAATCACCAAAAATTCAGAAAATTCTGAGGATATTTTTGGGCATTTTACAAGTCCTGAATAACACCATTACATCCCGAGCAAGATCCGAAATCCCTTAAGAACACCGATAAAATCCCGTACGCCATTAGAAGAACAAAACTACTCCTCGAAGACTGTAAAACTCAGTCTTCAGGAGTGGGGGGCTCGTGATATGGCTAAAAATGGGATTAAATCGGGGCCGTTCAAATCATACACGAATCTTAAAGCTCAGGGGTAAAATGGTAATTTCACCTACTAACGGGTCTGAAATGGAAACTGAGTCTTTATTCAAAGCCCAATAATCCATAAACGGATCTGTCTTACTGGGTACGGGTCCCAACCTGTTACAAAACAGTTCAGAAGGATAAAGAAGAATTCAGATTCATAATTATCCCTAAGAAGTGATCTTAACCGCTTCTATCCATTCACACCGGGAAGTAGGGATATATTCATATCTTGAAACGGATCACTAAGGCGACTATAAATACCCCCCATTCACCATCATTAAGAGGTAATCAATACTTTTCCAGTTTAAGTTCTTGCTTAATCATTCAGATTACTGACAAGAGCATCGGAGGGTTCGTCGCCGGGATCCATCCCGGTGTCTCACACTTTTTGCAGGTTTGCAGCAGCGGTTGAGTCAGAGGAGCACCAAATCTAGTGCCACTGAATCAGGTGATGGCTTAAACAGTGCTTTTTAAGTTCTTTAGATGTGGATTCCGGTTGTTCTTTTTGATTCGGTTAGTTCTTCTCAAGATTGCTCCGAGGGGGAGATGGTTTCTACTTACAAGTTTGCATCATGTCATTGTGTGAGAACGAAGGTTGACAAGATTTGTGAAGTAAGGGGTGAAGGAACAGTAGAGTCGAAGATGACAGACGGAAGGGGATACACACTAGAGGAGGGCGTGCATATTCCTTTGATGAAACATAACCTTTTATCCATGAGAACTCTAGAAGCACAAGACTGCAGGTACCCCGATCCAGATGGAGTTCGATCAATATGGAATCGTGCGGTGTTGAAGGGAAAGAGGGGTGTTGAGTACAACCTCTACAAGCTTTGTAGGAATGGGAAAGCATGCACAGGTGTTTCAAAGCCCTACGTTCTAAAGTACTATCTAGTATACCGTCACTAGAATCATCCGCGCGAGACTGTGGCGTTCGAATATCGTTGGAAGGTGGAGAGAGCCTTAAGGTAGCTGAAGTTCGTGTGGAGGGTGGCACCTCCATGATTTTATCTACTGGGGTGTGCCCTTAAGGGGGCATACAACGTAAGAAAAAAAATTAGAGATAGATTCAACTAGCAGAGGAAGCCACATAACTGAGTTGTTTGGAAGAAGAGAATAAAAGAGTCTAGAAGGTTTTAAATCACATAGTGTGGATTCATAGCATGCAATCCAAGGTGGAGAGTGTTAGGTTTATGTCTTGCATACTATGTTGGATACGAAAACGATGAGATGATGAAGAAAGCAAGACGATTGGAGATGGAGTGAAAGCAAGAAAAAATAACAACAGCAGTAGTAGCAGCAGGAGTTTCGGTTGACCGACCTTGGGGTGCGGTCGACCGCCTGACTGTGCAGAGGTTCCCGAGAGGGGGACGGTCGTCCGTCTGTTGTGTACGGTCGACCGCGCGCGGCTGATGCAGATTTCGGGTGCTGGTTAGTTGATTTCGCTGAGACCCAAACTTGTTCTCCAAGTTAGATCGTGTTGCTCTTATTGTAGGGATATCTCTTCAGTAATATCTAACGCCTATTGTATCAAGATATCAAACTAGGATTTCTCTAGATCTCTATATATTGTTGTTATTGGCTCTCCATTGAGAGCCAAGAAAGGGAGTACTTCATTGAAAGAGAGATTGAGTGGTTCTCTAATTGTAAACAACTAGTACTTGCTGGTGAGGCTTGAGAGAGGATCGTGGTGAGAATTGTAATATTCTTATATCTTCTCTAGTTGAATAACATCTCTGGTTTCTTATCCCCTGGATTAAGGCGAAAGTCCCAATCGGGACAAATTTGTGTGCTTTGATGTATTTGGTGTGATCTCTATATGCTTGGCGGTTTATATTGATTGCATTGCATAACTCAATAAGATCCTCAGTTTTCCTAACAGTCTACGACACTCCCCAAATACTATGCCATCTTCGACGAAGACTCCATGGTCTTAAACAAGCTCCTCATGCTTGTTTTGAGTTATTTAGTTCAGAGTGCCTATGATCCGGCTATATTCATTTACTCCTCCGATAAAAGTAGGGGTGGTATACCGTACCGTACCGTACAAAAATTACTCTACCGTCTACCGTGCCGGAGTACTTGGTACACAAATTTCTCTACCATTACCGTGCCAAAATTTTGGTACTACCGAGTTCGGTAATACCGAAATATCGGTATGGTAATGGTAGTACCGGATATCTAGAAATATGGATATACCAATTTCAAACTTTGTTTCTCATGACCGAGTGGCACAATAAACAAGCCATTAGAAATTCTCAACTGAATCCAACAAACACTAGTATAGGAGAACAAAATGCTTACTGGAGAGTTCTTTATTTCTTGGAGAAAAGAATGCTTATTGGAGAGTTCTTTATTTCTTTTGCAAGCATGTGTACGCAATAAACAGGAAAAAATAATGGTAAAAGAACCAACTTGGGAGAATTAGCCAAGCAACCGACCACACATCAACCAAAGCCAGTGTGATTCATTGTAGTTTAGTAAAAAAAAACTCACAAACCATGAAACTAATCCTTCCAAGAAACAAACAAAGAAATACAAGAAGCAGTTTTCACTTACAGCTCTCCCTCCGAACAACTCTTCCATGCCTTCAATTAAACATGTAGGTTGAGAATTCAAGACATTTTCAAAATTAGTAGCAATGGCAAAGAATGCAGCTGATCGTCATAGTGACATTGCTAAATTTGACTTCTATTGTTGAAGGATGTGGGAACAGGGAACTTATCATGAACAACTCCTGGCAAGAGTCACGTCTCTTCTTCAGGTTGAAAACGCCAAGCAACTGCATCAGTGTTTTAACTCATTTTTAAAATCTGTAAACCTGAAGAAATCAAACTTAGCGTGATTAGAATCTCACAAATTGATTTTGATGCAACTTTGCCAAAGAGTAGTATGTTAAAAACTGAGCCCAAAAGAAAAAAAAATACACTAGAATCGATAGTATACACTATACAACTAAGAAGTAAGAACTATCAAACACCAAAATAGTATACCTTCTTTGAATGGGATTGAGATGTTGAACTAGGAGCCATTTTCACCGGTAGAAGGTGTGGGTTGTGTGGCTTCACCGGTGGAAGTGGAACGAGTACTATTGCTATTCATACTAGTAGTCGTAGATACCATATTACCTACAATAAATTTAGAAAAATAAGAGTTAGTGCAAAAAAAAAAATCAAACTTGTATATCTTAGGTGTTGTTTACAGCTAGCAAAAGTGAAACAGGATACTCTGTAATTCCTTGACCTAGTTCTAGGCGAAAACTGAAACCTGTATTTCAGCAGCAAAGTGAAACAGGATACTCTGTAATTCCTTGACCTAGTTCTAGGCGAAAACTGAATTTCTTTTGGTATTCTTATATAGGTTCAATTTAACTATAGTGCAATGTGGCTCAAAGGCTAAAAACTTGGCATGATAGCTGTCAAATGCTGAACACAGAATAATCTTGCATCCCTTCTACTGAATAATACCTTCAACTCACATTTTGTATGTAACTAATACCTAGTTCAGTTCACTATGTATTGTACCTTCTGAATCAGAACAATTCTTATGTATTGTCATCTTACTTCTGATACCGAAACTACTCCAATACCCTTGGTCAGAAGCAGTAGCTGCAATACCTAGAAGTATTGTGTATTGTATATAGCCAACTTATTCTCTCCCTGTATCACTGTATCAGAATCAGAGATTTTCTGGACCTGGGCCTGGAACTTATTCTGGACCTGGATTTTCAAATATAAAAATTAGATTAAGTATATATTAAATATATTCGGTACGGTACGGTATACCAATGGTATACAAATTTTGTACCAGTACCATACCATAAAAAATCGGTATGGTACAATACCGAAAATTTGGTACGGTATTACCAAGTTTCGGTATTTTTTGGTATGGTAATGGTATGGTACGGTATGGTACGGTAATATGGTATTTTTTGACACCCTTAGATAAAAGTCGTATAGTTTTGTTTCCATATGTGGATGATATAATTTTTACAGGTGATAAGCCTGCTTATATTCAGACTGTCAAAATCTGTTTGCAGAATCAGTTTGCTTTGGCTGGTATTGTTTAACTACAGTGTTTTCTTGGGATTAAAATCACCTACAGTGATCTTCTTTCTCAATGAAAATATAATGCAGATCTTTTGGGCCATGCTTATATCTAATAGTCGGACAAAAGCAACTTTTATGAAACTCAACTTGAAGCTTCGACAACAGATGTAATTTTTCTACATGATCCCACTTGATACCGACATCAAGTGGGTAGTCTTGTCTATCTCACTATTACCCAACCATACCTTTATCATTGGGTTCATGTCCTTAACAAGTTTGTGTCTGCTTCTACATTTGTGCGCTGTGGCCATCTGATTTGGGTGTTTCGCTATCTTCGTGGCACGATTAATTGATCCTTATTCTTCTCCAAGTCTTCTCCATTGGCATTCCAGGCTTATACTGATGCCACATGGGGTAGTGATCTCGATCCATCATGGGCTATTATGTTTTTCTTTAAATTTATGTCATTTCTTGAAAATCCAAGAAGCATACTAATGTTTCCCGTTTTAGTGCGGACGCTAAACTTTGTGTTCTTGCTCCCATTACAAAAGACGTGGAATGGTTACTATAGTTAGAGGATTCTGGTATTGTTTCCAAGCCAACTCCCATATTTAGTGACAAAACTAGTACCATCAAAATTGTCTCTAAGTCGGTCAAGCATGAGCTCACTAAACATATTAGTGTTGATGCTTTCTTTACTCGGGAACATGTTCCTAAGGTCATATCTCTTCAATACGTGCTTTCTGAAGCTTAATGTGCATATTTCTTCACGAAATCTGAGACGTGGGTCCAACATCGTGTTATACTTTCCAAACATACTCTTGTTGATCCACCATGAGAGATGTTAACTGATGTATATATCTTGTATCACATAACGCGTGTATTTCATGTGTTTGTCCATTATATCCATTTCATATAAGTTGGCCTTCATGCCCTAATACAGTTATATTTTCTTTCCTGTCTTTGTCATACATGACTTAATTCATCTATACATACTTCAAATGTGAACAAAGCTCTTTAACAGTTAGACGTCTCGGACAGGAAGGACACACATATTGGCCACTATTTTGGCTTGAAGGCAAGTGATCTCTGACAATTCAAAATTTTGTATTATTGGCATTGACATGGAGATCATATACTTCCAAGCTGAAGCATAATTAGTCATTTGATATACAAAAGAGATATATTCAGAAAGTTCTTTTATACATAAGACTATATCTTATCAATATTTTGGTCATTCTTCTCTATTTCATTACAAAGCTATTTCACGTTCTTACTTGTTATGTGATTCTTTCAAAGAAGATTTCTATGCATTCATGGTGGTAAATCCTCTACATTTTGCTTCAGTTATACTTATTTATTTTTTACATTTTAAATAACTTACTTATTGTGCATACTATATATTTGGTCTTTAACTTTGCAAATAATGATATTCATGTTTCCTCCATTTGAACCTGCAGAATGCATAATTCATATTTGTTATGTGCACACACTTCAGATTCAATCTACGAGTCCCTCTCACAACGATCCACTTCACTAAATTTTTGATGTATATACACTGTTAAATTAGTCATCTGATCTACACATAATCTAATTTCAGGTTGGATTATGATCCAAAAGTCCTCCATATTCTTCCTGATTTCACGCTTCTGCATTTAGTAGGCAAATAGGACAAGTTGTCAAATGCATGCCTAAAATGCTATGAGGTGATAATGCACTAGTACCCAACAATGGCTCACCAAAATGTAAAAAAAATTCTTTTTCATGTGAATATGTCAACCTATCAAATGCCCTCTAGTCAAAAAAGGTCAAAGGGACTCTTAATGGAATGACCAAGTGGTGGAAATTTCACCCACAATATTGTCTTCATTTCCACACAATCCAAGGGTGGGTGAGAACTACTCTTATCTTAGGAATGAAATCTACCAAAATGAGAAGATTTTAGCTATCTGAGATCAAGTCATCCCTTTTAAATAGAATCATGTACATCACACTCACCAATATTATTGATGCTCTCTGTATTATAGTCACTCACCAGTCATCTGTTTTTCCAATGATCTATACCTTCTCCTTTGGCATTTTTTGTCTGCATCTCTGTTATTTCTCTCCCTTGTGTTTGTAGTCTTCTGAACTACTACAGATCCCCTCCATGATTCTAAACTAATAGTAGCTGTAATATTGTTTTTGAGTTGTCAATTGGTTTCTTCATCTGTACTCAATCCATGGCCCTCATTGTATATTATTCCTTGAGGAGATTTTGTTCCTAGACCATCATTTGACCATTATTTTCTGTTAAACATTTGGCCTTTCTAGTGACAGTTTGAACAAACTTTTCGTCATCCCAATTTCCAAATCCAAAATATGTTGAAAACTCATTTTCTGTTACATTAAGCAATTAACCTGAATTTGTTTAGGCAAAGGTACCCCACCCAAGTAACACATCTTGTTAAAATATAAATATTGAACCCCCACTCTTGCCACAATTTCGGAGTTATGGTCTATCGGTAGGATCTCTCATCCGGATGCACTTAAAACACAAGCTAAATA